>PVLC010048267.1:0-10831 GCA_004027655.1 Graphiurus murinus
ACTGATTACATTTGAAATGATTGAATTGGAGATTTTTTAAAAATATATAGCTAAGGAGGGTTTACTGCAAATCATCAAAATTAATTAGTTCCCATTTTCCTCAGAAAGTCAACCAGCCTTTCTTCTCAACTTGGGTGTCACACATCTTAGAGAAAAGAGGTTTTTTTTCTGACTCTATTTTTCTTTTCTTTCTTTTTTTTTTTTTTTTTTTTTTTTTTTTTTTTTTTTTTTTTTTTTTTTTTTTTTTTTGCATTCATCATTTATAATTAACTTTACCTGGCCTTCCCAGAGGACGATTATTGTTCTAGATCATGTTATAACTGTCTCAAGTCTGTAATGGCTTGTCTGATGGTTGGTGGCATTGCTCCTGTTTCCTCTTTTATTTGAAAGCATTTGTCCTCTTTGTTTTACTGTGACATTGATAGGTGTTGTTCCTCTCTGCAAACAAAGGCACAAACATCCCGCACTGCATAAACATTTCAGTCACACATTCCTCTTAAAATTAGTATTCCATTAAACTGGTTAACACATTTGTACTGTCTCTGACACCTTTAACTATGACAACTATGAAACAAAATAGTGTACAGTGAACAAACACATCACTTGGAGCCGATTAGATTAATTACTATTCGGGACAGTGCTTAGATTAATTATTTTGTTTGTGTAGTATGTTCGTTAAGTGGCTGCCTGATTACCTCTCAGAAGATTGATTACTTGTTACATTTACCTTGTGGTTTCTGTGGGGAAAACATCTTTTAGGATTCATCACTTCTAAAAGCCCAGGGGGTTTGGTTGACATGAGAATGCTCCAGGAGAGCTACAATGGAGAACTGCTCGTGGGATAATGTGTTCTTTAAATAAACACCGACAGTGGTGGCTGGAGTGGCCATCAGATCTGTTTAACATCAGGAGAAACAATAGATGATAAAATTGAGTTAATATGAATGATACCATTCTAAAACCCTGCACACTAGTCGGGCTGTAAAATTTAGGCAAAAAAGCACTTCCCAAGATTTTTTTTGGTGTCCAGTAAGTAAGCTAGAATAACAAACTCTTGGTGACTTTGTTGTCATTTTACTGCTGGATTACTGTGTCCTCCACTTCCTGGTGGCAGCTACATGATCAGGGCCACTGGTATTGCTAGTTGAGTTTGCCCTCCCAATAGGGCTAGAGAGCCCCCCATTCCTCCTAAAGAACCCCTCCCACAGCCCATTTACATGCTTAGCTCATGCTGGGAAACTACACAGGGTTATGTGGTACCTAAAAATGTGCATTATCTGCTGTGTTCAGGGGTCGGCTGCCAGCAGTAAGAAAGGATTTATGATAATAGGATTTCATTGCAGTGAGGGATTGTAACAAATTTAAAGAGAAGAGTACTTTTGAAAGAAACAAATGAGTTAAGGATTAAAAATAGAATAGCCTTTTGTTTAGTGAAAAGCTAGACTAATCTCTCCATTTGGGGGCACAGATATACATGATATACATTGTTTAGATATGATTGTGTGTTATGCCTATCTGTGACTTTGAATGCTTATGTGTGTATTAGAGCAACAGTTTTAGGACTCAGAGAAGCTTCATGCATCCCTCCCAAAAAAAAAAAAAAAAAAAATACTGTACCTTTCTTTGCCCAGAAAAGAATATTTCTGTTTCCTAGGCTTTTGACCTTACTATTCAGGTCCATTAATCATAGTCATAAAAAACTACAACAATAATAACACAAAATACTTAGAAGTAAGAAATTGAAAATACTTGGACTTTTAATTGTGGGGATTCAAATTTAGGCTAATGTTTTTAACTTATATGCATCCCAGCTCATGAAAAGAAAAACCAAAACAGTAAAATGAAGAAAATGAAATAAAACTTGTCTCAGGTTTTAGTCTTCCCTTTCTAGTTTACATCAGAATGTAAGCCATTTGCAAACACAAAATGTTTTTCAGTGTTTAAATTCATCTTGAATTTAAGGTTATTAAGCATTGTAACTATCAGGCTATTATGACAAAGATAGTTTTCTACCATAAAGATGCATTAATTACTCAAAGGTGAAGCAGCCCAGAGAATCACTACTTAGAGAGCAGTACGTGAGAATATGACAAGAGATGGGGCCATTGTGTGAGTTGCCTAGTTTTCTACAATGGTGACAAGACCAAAAATAAAAGGAAATACATTAGACCACCTGGAAATGTGTTGAGGGCCTTCTGGATGAAATCTTTCTTTCCCTGTATGACTTAAAGCTGGAAATAGATAGGGTTAACTCAAAACATCTTCCTTTCTCATTAACAGCCCTGTTGTCCCCTTGAGTCTACCTAAATTCAAGTCCAACAGGAAATTCTGGTAGTTCAACTTTTTCACCCTTTACCCCATCTCTCAGCTCTGACACACTATTGTTATGGGAAATTGAACTGACACTACTGTAGGAATAAAGTTGCTTATAAAACAAGTTTTCCAAACTCAAATTAAGCATCTTTAGAAATAACCTGGAATCCCGAGAAATGAGTCCTGTTTATAAGAGCATCCCTGATGTGTTCCTTTCATACATTATTATCTTTCACAACCAAAAACTATTCTACTAAAATAAATAGCTTACAAGTATTATTATACTTTTACAAATATAACTGCTTTTTTAATTGTAAATATGTGTTTGGAAACTCCTTAGATTGTTTATAAGCTATCTTACCTGTTAATTGTTATAAAAGCAATATATAAAATGTATCTGTGACAGTGTGACTTTAAGTTAATGACATGACAGGGGTTTTCATGAGTTGTTTGTTAAAATCCTTTCTTTGCTTTATGGTAACATTCAAACATTTAAACACCCTTGTAATTATTTGATAGCTAAATGTGGCTGTCCTTTTAAAAGGAAAATGACATTATTGATCCACTGTTACTCCCAACCCACAATTTAATTTAATTGCTTTTCCCCTTTATGAGCAATGAGCTTCCATTGACCTGTCATCAATTTCCTCTTGTAACCAAAGATAACTCTCAGATGACAATGACCAGGGTAGAGAGTAGTCAGTATTTTCTGGAACTTTGAGTTGCTAACTGGATTCATTCATTCATTCCAGGAATTACTCAGTGTATTGAATACTTAGTAGATTCAAAACCCCAGGCTTTTATTTTGTCTTCTATGAATGAAAGGCATAATCCCTGTCTTCAAAGAGCTTAGAGTTTTTGAAAGGATCAAGCAATTAACATAAAGTGTCTGAAGCTAACCTGAGGGAACTCAGAGAGGTTGCAGATGGTGTCCCAGGGGGAGGCTGAACAGGAGCTCTCAGAAAAAAGGTTCTAGCAAGCTGTCCAGGCACAGAGAGCAGCATTTGCAGGCAGTGGTTAAGAGAACTCTGCTCCAGCATTTCCTTAAGCTTGAGGAGGAGGAGAAGAGGGACAAGAGACAGGAGAGGAAGGCAGGACGAGGGAGCCTTTGGAAGGGCTTTGTAAACAGTTCATCTTGGGCTTTTACTGTATAGAAACTGAAGTGCAAATGAAGGATTTAATCATGAGAATGACTTCTACCCAATTAATATCATTTCCTAACTGAATTAACCAGCCTTACTGTATACCTTTTCTATACCTGTCAAAATGTCCAAACTGTTATTTTCTTCATTGTCCTATATGAGCTGGCTTCCAATTTCTGACAGATTTGACTTTGAAATGTTTTTGCTTGTCCAAAAGATATGGAAATTTTTTCTTTCTGATCTGAATCTCTAACTTCTATTTTCCTTCTTCAGCTACCTGTCTGTGATCTTTTCCCCTGCTAAATCAGACAGGTAAATCTGCCTCACAAAATAATCATGTGTGATATTTTAAAAAGGATTATATGCTATTCATATAATAATAACTACTTGCCATTTATAATTATTTATATTGAATGAGCCAGTTTAGAAACCAGTTTGGGTCATAATTTATAACATTAAAAGTATGAAATGTCTTAGGAATTCACTGTGAGGACACCACTGAAACCCATTGTCATCTTTCTATCATTGCTACAAAATACTTGAGAAAATCAACTTACAAGGAGAAAAGGATTGTTTTGCCTCATGGTTTTAGAGGTTTCAGTCCATAATTGCTTAGCTCTGTCACTTTGAGCCTGTGGAGAGGCAGAACATCATGGTTGGAGCCATGTGGTAGAGTAAAACTGATCCTCACATGATGACCAGGAAGCAAAGAAAAAAAGGAAGGGCCTCAGGTCCCAATATCCCCTTCTAGGCACATCCCCAATGATCTAACTTCCTCTGACTAGACCCTAGCAGCTCCTATCAGTGCCATCAGCTTGGACCAAGCTTTCAACATATGGCCTTTGGGGCATATTTAATATCCATGTCATAAAACACATTTTTGTTGATTTTCCCCACATTGCAGAACAACAAGGTCTAGAGAAATATTGCATGCCCATCTGATGTATGCCTATTTACTGTGTAGATATTTTGGATATCTATCTAGTGTGGATAGGGAAATAAAGAATGCCTCCCATCTCCGTAACATTTTGCTCAATTTCTCAAGAAGCTCTTTGGAAATAGAGAATTTTCCTCCTGTATATTTTAAGACAATGAAAGAACCAAAGCCTGTCAATATGATCATCATGACAACTTAATGAATACATTGAATTGGTAGAGAGCTGTTCCAGTCACTTGATTTAGAATTGATGGTTTATATACCCCAAAATACCAACTTGCCTCTGCATAGCCAACCTGAGCTCTGCATGTGGATCTGGTCTAAGGAGAGCACCATGAGGGGGAGGATCAGAGCTGCCCTCCTGGCTGAGAAAACACTTCTAATATATTAGCCATGGAGATGTAGGGTAGGGCCAGTAGGGAAGTAGATACCCTGTAGAAACAAGGGAGAGAGAGTAAACTTGTAGATGTAGCAGGCTGGAATTTCCCATAACCAAGATAGCGCATTCTCCACATGACCTCAGCAATGAGAAAGTGTCTTACATTTCCATTTTAATAGCCCTCCACCCTTTCCAATCTTCCTGTCTGTTTCAGGATCTTCAGGCCTAGAATGACCCAGCGATTGTTCTTTCCTCAAGATTATTCTATTATTTAGGACATTGTCAGTGACAATAGGACTTCCTTTCCCATTTTAACATTTTGGACAAATGAAAGACCCTCAAAGGCTAATTCCTAACCCTACTGTGGCATTGGTGATCTTGCCCTATATAAATAGGATCATCTACACTTTTGTCTATGGGATTAATTTTATGAACTTAAATGTTTCTACTGGGATTATATATTATTTTATTTTATGTTTTGCCCAAGTTTATTCTTTATTTGTCCTGTGGTACTAGGTATTGAACACAGGGTCATTTTACCTCAGAGCTAAACTCCCAGCCATTTTTATTTTTTGTTTGAAAACAGGGTCTCAGTAGGTTTCTGAAAATCTTGGTATGTTTTTGAGGCTATCTTTGAATCTATGCTCCTCCTATCTCAGCCTCTGAAGCACTGGAATTACAGGTCTGTGCCACCATATTTGGCAAAGTTGATTATTAATTAGTATTTTAGTGACTCTAAAAAGTTCTTGTTTTGCTTTAATAGAATTTGATGGAAAAAATCCATATGATATTGCTGAAAAAAAAATCTGTCATTACATTAAAGCAATGCGGGTTCATCTCTGAATTAAAACTTGTTATTTTTCTCAAACAAAAAGTCTAAAAAAAAAAAAGAAGGAAAACAAAAACAAAAACACCATAATAGATTCTGTATAATGTGTTTTGTTGAAAAAGAAAAAATTTGAAGTATCAATTTAGATCTTTTTTAGGGCATCCATAAACAGATGCAGTTTATAACAACAACAACCTTTCAGATGGCAAGTTTAGTGTGTTAAGCACTCTTCTAAATAATTTATTTTCTCACAAAACACCTATTTAAGGAAGCTACTATTATATTCTTGTTTTCAAAATGAAGAAATTGAGGCACAAAAATTAAATAACTCACTTGTATTCATAAGCATGCAAGTGGCAGAACCAGAAATTAAACCCAAGGGCCCATTTCCACAGTGCACAAATGGTCACTTCCAGAATGCCTCTTGACTAGGGGGAGAGTTCAGACTCTGCAGTGATGCCCTTGGCAAGCCCAGTCTCAGGATCAGCAAACTGGTCTGATCACTTGTGGAGAACAAAACCATTTTGTTGTTTTTTTTAATTGTTGTTACCTATTTGTTTTAATCCTTGAAAGAAGGAAAAACTAGAATAATAGAGAATAAAATGCTTCATATAAAAAGTCTAAAGGGAAATTGGAAAATAAGCTAAGGAAAATCTGAAAAGTGTCCTAAAAATTAATCTGCTCTCTAATAGAAGTGACCAAAATTCAATTGATATTAAGAATAGGAAAGAAAAGAATTGTGAAATGCTGATCTAAAATATGTAGTATTTAAATGACGGGATTACATTCAGAAAACTATTAAAATTGTAAGCACCAGTTAGTTCCTAAAGCTGCCAATAATTTTTATACTAGCATTTTTTTTATTTTTTAATATGGAACACTTCATGAATTTGCATGTCATCCTTGCACAGGGGCCATGTTAATCTCTGTATTGTTCCAATTTTAGTATGCATGCTGCCAAAGCAAGCTCTAAACTAGTCTGATTATCCCAATTGCCTGCCTGCCTTCCTCCCTCCCTTCCTCTTCCTCCCTCACTCCCTTCTTCTTTATTCCCTTCTTCTTTTCTCTTTTTTTATTGTCATATTCTTCTAGCACATTTTTATTCATCCAAAGCTACAAAGCAGTCAGTAATTTAAAAATCTCTAGTTGTTTCCATCTGCATTACTGGCCCTTTCATACTAAGGTACCCACTAGGTCACGATAGCAAATATGCTCATTGAGAAAATGTCAGTACTATAAATAACAGGAGTAAATTGAGGAGGTCCCTTGAAATGATCATCAGCAAGAAGTAGATTGTGTAATGAATAATATATAAGAGAACTTTCACTTACTAGACCATATAATCATCAAAATTAGTCAACACAGAAAATACTTTTGAAAGCCAGGTATGATGGCACACACCTGTAATCACACTACTTGGGAGGCTGAGACAGGATGATTGCAAATTCGAGGCCAGCCTCAGCAACTTGGCGATGCCCTCAGCAACTTAGTGACCTGGACCACATGCTGTGTGTATTTATGCCATTATCACTGTGAACTACATAATGATGTGAGTTTATATTGCTCCAATAAAAGTATAAAAATAAGAATAGATATTTTAAAATCCAAAAAATAAATAAATAAAATCATACTGAGGGTGTAGCTCAGAGGTAGAATCCCCCTGGGTTAATTCGTCAGTATCCCCCCCCCAAAAAAAATAAAGAATATACTTTTAAAGTCAGTTAGTTTAGCTCTGAACTTGTTTTGGATAATTTTAGAAGCTATAAAACATATAAGAACTCACTTCTAGATAGTTTCCTTCAAGCCCTATTCTTTGGTTTTCCTTCCTAAAATATTATTCTGCTAGTAATGAATAATTTACATCTAGTACTTCTATTTTGCTCTCATTCTATGTCTCCCCTACAAGCAAAACCTTGAAGTCTTGCTATTTGCTTCATTCAGATGCCAGGTGATTGCTCTCTAGTGTGAGATGTGTCTGCCATTGATGCCATAGATCTTCTGCAGGCCTATTTTTTAAAATAGATTCCTATTTTTCTTCTTTAAATGAGCCTGAAAATCTTTATAGTTTGCTTTGTACCTCAAGTCAGAACTATACTTCAGCATTCTGTTATTTTAATTATAATCCTGTTGATTCAAACTCAGAATAATGGCAATTCACTATTGAGGTCAGAAACTTGCTATAAATACTGAGCTAGGTGAGGGGGGACACCACAGAATGATAATTGTGTGAGCAACTCATTCTCTCCTTTTGAATGCAAATTATAGGTTATCTACAAAAGGACTCTGGGTGCACAAGGAAACACACGCTGAAAATTAAAATTTTGCCCATGATACCAGGATAGTAAACAGTGATTGAAAAGTGAAAACACTCATTTGGTCCTCTCACAATAGCCATTTTCTGTGATAACATCATATAAAAATCAGTGAGCTCTTTGGTCTTCCCCGCTTTCCAGACGCTCCACTTGAATTGGTCTTGACAAGTGATTTCTACTAATAGAGATGATGAAGAAGCTTTGTGTGATGGGGAGAAGATGACCCTCTTCTCACTCACTGTGGGATAGGAGGGTCCTTTTCTAGGACAATTTTTTTGGGAGGGAAGGGTCTACCTTGCCTCCCACAACAGCTGTCGTAGCAGCAACAGCCTTCATACCATGAAGTTCAGTTGTAACATTGGCAATGAGACAAAAGTAAGACAGCTAGAGTCCTGTGCTCCATGAGGTACCTGATCAGGGTCTTCTACAGCAGTCCTGCCATCACCACAAACCATTTGTTTCCAGAACCCATTATTTCTGAGAATGCCAGGCCACAGTATCCCTGTTTTGACATTCTCCCATTAATAGGCTCTGGTCCAACAATATCTCCACCATCATTGCCAGGCAATACTAGTATATGATTCTGATGTTTCAAGATCCCAAGAAATCTACCAGTTGAGCATTTCCCTTCCACGCCACACACACACACACACACACACACACACACACACACACACACACACACATACACGATTCTGCTTTCTTCTTCTGGCATTTCTGCTGCTTCTGTTGCTGACAACTGCACTAGACGGAAGCCGCTAGCTCTAAGCTGACCTTTAAAATAGAGGAAGGGGGTCCCATGGGGACTATTCACCAAGTTGAATTCATGGGTTAGGGAAAAGCAAGGAAAGGAGGTAGATAACCATTGGCGAACTACAGCATTCACCAGGGGAGTACATTTGAAGCACAGTTATGATGGACCAGTGTCCAAAGAAGTAGGTGTGCTGATGCTACTAGCTGTTCTTTAATTTATTGATTTTTAAGTTCTTCATCCTTTAATTCATAGATCCAACAAATATTTACCAAACTCTTGCCACATGCTAGGCACTTATTCTAAATACTGGAAATATGAAAATGAGCAAGGAAGAGTCTCTACTGTCATGGAATGGACAGTCTTCTAAAAAATAAAGACATTAGACAAATATAAAAATTATTATATAATCACAAGTGTAATACATGCTGTGTAGGCATCTAAGAATTTTTGAAATGCCAGACAATTTTCAATAGTCAATTTGATAACAATAAGTGTATTTGTTAGCATCAGGTAGAAAATTCTGGCAGTTGAATTTTTCCTTTGTTTACGTGTTCAACAGGATGAAAAAAGCACTCCATAGAAATTCAAATAAATAATATAATTTATATATTAGACTAAAATCTGTTGTTGATTTTAGATGACAAATTTATCCCTAAAAAAGATAACTGAATTATGTAATTTGCGGTTTCAACATTCAAGTATGCAAGATAAACACAGATCTGTATAAGGTTCTCTGTCTGGCATTGTAAACTTGAGGCAAAATGCATCCTGGGCATTTAACCCTCATAAAAGAGAAATAAGATGCACAGTGAAATTGCCACAGCAGGAATATGAGCCAAGGTCTGTGGGAGTTAATATACCCAAGTACTATTTATATATTTTGAAGCTAAAAATTACAATTCATTGGCTTATAATGACTTTTTTTCTGATTTATAGATTTACATTACAAATTTTATAAAGGTATTTTAAAAGCATTTGTGCCTGTAGTTCTATAATTAGCAAATCACATAAAGTTTGAATGTTTCAAGAAAGTTAGGGGCACCTAGAGGCAGATTGTGGGAGAATGGGCAGATTTGTCAGGGAAGCCAGACTGGAGCATTTGTGTGAGAGAGGTGATGAGGCCTGCTCAGAGGACAGGGCAAAGGGAAAGGTATTTTATGTGAACAAGTTGTGGGCCACTTAGCTAAAATAGAGATTTACTTTATTGTTAAAGAAAAGACTATAAAAGTAGGTTTGAGTCTAACTGTGATAGACTTCATGTCCAATTAGGGAGTTTAGATTTTATCTGATAATTTATGCCATTGGAAGTTTGAGGGCAAGAGAATGCTATGACCAAAGTAGAAAACTCAATCTAGGCGCAACACAGGACGTTAATATCACATATTATGTGGAAGCATTATGTTAACACTACATAGTTAAGTTTTAATGACTGAAGGTAGTTGCTGAGAATTGAAAAATAAATACATGAATTAGAAGATATTTAAAGTCACTTAGGTTGACTTAAGGTAATGGTATGCATGTTTCCTGGGAGGGAGGGTAGTTGCTTTTTGTTTTTCTTTTTCAGACAAAACAAATGATAAACAGTCTCCCCTTCACCTCCTCAAAAGCAGAGGGGAGGTCAACAAAGGGTTGTTTATAATTTATTGTTTGCCATCTATTGGTAGTAGACAGAGTTAAAACACTTTTTCTCTGATGCACAACTTTATCCATGACTGTGAATATTTGTAATTTAAGTGAAACACTGTAGTGATGACTGAATTGAGAAATCACTCCATTAGAGAATCTGTTGGCCAAGGAATGGAATTATTATGTAGCACAAGGAGTGTAAAGTTGACCTTTTACTCATAAAGAAGAGGAAGCCATTGCAAGCCCTGTTGTCTTTATTGTGAAGGGGAATGGGAACACCTATAATCCTAAAGCTTTGAATCATGGCAGATTCCAGTATACCCACTCCAGTCATGTGAATGCATCATCACAGTTCTTTGGAGACAAGTTGGATGGATGTGAGAATTAGTGGTTGTGTGCGGAAAGCTAACAACCGTTGTAAGTTTCCCTCTTTCCTTTTTTCCCACCCTTTCTTCCCTCTCTCCCTCCCTTCCTTCCTGACTCCCTCCCTCCCTTCTTTCCTTCCTTCTTTCCTTTTTAAATAATTTTCCTAAAGGCTT
>PVLC010048268.1:0-10694 GCA_004027655.1 Graphiurus murinus
GCAGCCCTGGGGGGCAGAGAAAAAGTCAGACTTATCTTTTTGCAAGAGAAGATATTTATGAAAAAAAAAACAAAACTACCCCACATTTACATCTCTGGGGGAGTTTACAGTCTGGAGATGCAGACAGGTAAACCAGGTGTTTACCTCAGGTTATGATGAACATGTGGTACCACAGGAGCACCAAGCCAGTCGGGGGAGCAGGGGCGGGAAAGACTCCTCCAGCAGTACATCCCTTCTCCTGCACGCCTGCTCCCGGGCAGCGCTTCATCTTTACACAAAACCCGCCTTGCCCGCCTCCACTGCGCTCTGTGAAGCTCCTGGGTCACCTTCCATGATGTGGCTGGCCATGTCACAGAACACCTCTGCGTCCTCGCCTACTCTGTTCTCTCTGCTTAGAATGTCCTGCCCCCGCATCTCGAGCCAGTGAGGCCCAAAGCTTCAGGCCGCTGCTCACGCTCCTCCGCTTGCTCATGCATTCAACAATTCCCCAAGGGCGCACTGTGTTCCTGCACTGTGAGGGCATCAGGGATCTCACGGGGAAGCAGCCACAGTCCAGGGCCTCAGGCTGCTCACAGCCTCGGGAGACAGATGTAAGAGGAAGAAGTCGTATGTGTAGGGCGGATGTCGGTCCACAGGGTGCTGAGTCCACGGAAGAACCCTAACCTACTCTTGGTGGTGGTGGGGGGGGGCGTCAAGGAAGGCTTCCTGGAAGAGAGGTACATGTACACACGTGTGAAGAAATATAATTATAGGCATTGATGTAGCCATGATAAAGTTCATGTTAAGTGAGTGTCAGTGGGAGTTAAAGGAGTTGTGGACATCTTAACTCCTTTAATCCCCACAACTCTGTGAGGCAGACAGCTTCAGCATGGCCACTTCACAGGAGAGAAAGCCGAGACACAGCACCTGCTGCCGGTCACACCGCACTGGCGGCCACGGACATGCCTGTGGTCTGATTTCTGCCGCTTGACAGTGCGTTTACCACAGCGCCTTTCCAAGTGGCGCCAGTAAGGACCCTTCCTGTGTGACGGCTGCCGAGGACATCGCTGGGTTTTCAGCAGGGAAATGACACGTCAGATTCGTTCCTGGGAAAGAGAGCTCTGGGGATCACAGAGGGCTTCCTGGGGGCAGGGAGGGTACAGAGTGGGCGGGGCTCGGCAGCATGGCAGTGCAGAGGTGATACGGCAAGTGTCACCTCTGCAGGGATCCTGGAAGGGCACCAAGGAAGTGGGGGAGGGTGTGGCAGGACCCCCTTAGTTCCCAGGCCTTAGGGACCCATGTGCCTCTTCCCTGTGCTTCTGCCCTCACTAAACATGCTCTGGTCAGCGCGCCAATCAGGAACGAGTGAGCATGGGTTTCAGCTCCACTGAGAGGTGCAGATGTGGCAATGCCTGCAGAATCGTGATTCTTTGCAGCATCTCTGCCTCTGCAGGTTACATCTGTTCCATACCCCAGTGCAAAAACAAAATGACAACACCCCCCCCAAACAAATGAAAAAACAAGCAAACAAACACCCCAAAGCAAAACAAAAACCTCAAACCAAAACAACTTTTAAGTTATCCCAGGTCATGGCTTCAACACTACCTTCCAGTAACGGCTCCTCCACCTTACCATGTCCAACCAAACCGTCTGTCCAGCCCTCCTGCCTCCACTTCCAGGCCGTCCCGATCTGTCCATTTCACTCCGTGGCTGCCAACCCCCCAGCCCAGGGGCCCTCCTCTCTCATCTGGACCACTGCAATTGCTCCTTGCTGGTCTCCCCAGGCCCCCTCTGGCATCGCTAACCTCAGTTTTCTCATCTAGAAAATGGGCATGTCAAGACTGATCTCACACAGCTGTCGAGAGGACTGGGTGATGTCATGAGCAGAAAGCTCAGGTCTCGAGTTCCCTGGATCAGCTGGAGGGGCCATCAGAAAGGTGAAGGGCCCTCAGCCTTCCATTTTCTGCTGGTACCCAAAACAAGCAGGCAGAGAGACCTGTGACTCCCCTCCCAGGAGGGAAAAGCCCCTTGCTGACCCTGCTGTCTCCTTCCACACGATGGGGCCCCATCACTTTTATGCTCCGGCCTCTCCCGCTCCTCACATGCTCCTCCCGGGGGCCCCTCTTGGGGTGACATATTTATGGGTAAACCCGAGAGACTAAACAGTCAGTAGAACTCAGCCCTGCCTCTGCTCCCCCGGGGAGCCAGCCAGCCTGCAGGAAGCATGCAGCTTCCTCTGGTCCTGCAGGAGAGGGGCTGCCCCGGACAGCAGCCTGGCACTGTGGGAAGCTGGGCAGGGACACCTGGCCAATTGTGCCTCTAGCACCGGCGAGCCGGCACACTCCCATGTCACTCTGACTGGTAATAATGGTGACATTTTGTTCTCCAGCTGCCTTGCCTTTTGTCTTCCTTCTCAATTGGACAGGATTCAGGCTGAGCAAACCGCTGCTATTTATCGGCCCCTCTCAGCGCACCCCCCAAGACAGAAGGAGGAGGAAACCCCATCTCTCTGTGTCCCTGACTTGCTAATGGAGCTTCTCAGGGGCCTGGTCAAGCCCGGTGTGAGGTGCTGCGAGAATCAATCAATGAGAGGCTGGCAAATATTTACTGAGCTCCAGAAACAACAGCGAAATGAATTTATCCTTGCCTGGGGTTCCTTAGTACTTTCAAAATGCCCCAAAGCCACTCAGCTGCAAGGCTGTGAGCAATGTGAGTGCCGGGCCTGCGCTAAGCAGACACACTCCATCTTGGGTGCTCGGCCACTGACCCCGCCAAGGCTTCCCCTTGTCTTTCCATAAACAGCTGTTATCTTCCATCCTTCATTTGGCAGGGTTTTTTTTGTCTTTGTTTTTAACTCAGCAAGGCAAATTACTTCTGCAGAAGGGTGTGCAACCAACAAAAAGTCTAGTAAGCAAGCATCCTGGCAGGTTTTTAATGTGCACCTACTAAGTGTCGGGTATGAATGAAAGCACTGTGGGTGGGACAGGGAACCAGACACACGATGTCCAGACAATGACAGGGAGAATGGCGAGATCGGGGTGGGGGTCAGCTTTAAACAAGGTGACGAGGAGGGGACGTTTGGGGCCTCCATGGGGTCTGGAGGACGAGGCTCACAATACTGCTCTCCCATGGGTATCAGCGCTGTTCCTCCTTTACAGGTGAGGAAACTGAGGCCGGGGGGTTCAAATGTTCCCTTTGAGATCAAAGACACGTCTCTGTTGGTGGCATCAGGATCAGAGTCCAGATGAAGACTCCAGAAACTCACCGATGGCCACCAAACCCCCTTGTCTCAGGGCTCGAGCACTTTTTACAAGAACCTTCTCTCAAGGAGCCTTAGCAAAGAGGCCTGCGCATGCGCCTCAGGGAGCTGCAATTGCAGAATGTCTCCCACAGAAAATACTGACACCAAGCCGGGCGTGGTGGCGCACGCTTGTAATCCCAGCATTCGGGAGGCTGAAACTGGAGGGTCTGGGTTTGCGGCCAGCCTCAGCTACCTAGTGAGGCACTCCGCAACTTAGTGAGACCCTGTTTCTAAAATAAAGAATGAAAAATAGGGCTGGAGATGTAGCTCAGAGGTAGAATGCCCCTGGGCTCAATCCCCAGTAAAAAAACAACAACAACAAAAAAAAAAAAAAAAAAAGAAAGAAAGAAAATACTGACACCAGGCAGGTCAGGAATCGAATTGTAGATCTTGACACTAACATATAGGGCCAATGTAGTTTCAAATTTTAAAAGCTCCAATGGGATTTGTTTTGGAACCTAACAAAATGATGCCTTGTTTCTCAGGGGAAAAGAAATCCATATTATAATTTGCTTATTAATTGGGTTTGCTTAATAAACACACTTGCCAGACTTTCTCGTAAATGCTTTTCTGATACTAATTCTCTCAAGCTTCATGACTCATTCAATACCATAAACGTTCCTGGAATTTAATACAGTCATGCGTCACTAAATGACAGGAATATATTCTGATAAATGTGTTGTTAGGTGGTTTTGTTTTTGTGTGAACAACAAACGTGTAGTGTCTACTTAGCGCACACCTGGATGGTCTAGCCTCCCGCACATCCAGACTCTATGGTAATGGGCTAGCCTGCTGCTTCTAGGCTACAAACCCATACAGCCTGTTACTATACTGAATACTGCAGCCAACTGCAGCTCGGCGGTGAGGATCAGTGTATGTAAACACACCCAAACATAGAAAAGGTACAACAAAAGTATGGTGTAAGAGTGAAAGAGCGGTGCACCCGAGTGAGGTGCTCACCATGAATGGAGCTCCCAGGACTAGCGATCGCCCTGAGGGAGTCAGCGAGTGAGAGGTAAGTGAATGTAATGAACTAGGAGGTCCCACACACTGCTGGGACTCTATAAACACTGTGTGCTTGGGCTACATGAAACTTATAAAATAGAATTGTGAGTGTGTGTGTACTGGGGATTGAACCCAGGAGCATTCTACCTCCAAGATATATCCCCAGTCCTTTTTATTTTTTATTGTGAAACAGAGTCTCACTAGGTTGCTGAGGCTGGCCTCAAACCTATATTCCTCCTTTCTCAGCCTCCAAATTATTGGTATTACAGACATGCACCACCATGCCTAGTTTCTTGCAATAATAAATTAACTTTAGCTTACTATAACATTTTTACTTTATAAACTTTTCTACTTTTTTGAAAAAGCCTTTTGATCCTTTTGTAATAAGTTTGCTTAAAGTGCAAATACACTGTACAGCTGGACAAAATTTTTTTCTTTCTTTATATCTTTATTCTATAAGCTTTTTTCTATTTAAAAAAAGTTTTGAGCCAGGCATGGTGGTACTGATCAACAAGTTCAGCAAAATATCTGGATACAAAATCAATCTTAAAAAATCAGAAGCTTTCCTGTATGCCAACCAAAAATCCACTGAAAAAGAAATCCAGAGAACAATTCCACTCACAATATCACCCCCAAAATAAAATACTTAAGGATAAACCTAACCAAGAAGGTAAAAGATCTCTATAAGGAAAACTACAAAAAGGTGAAAGAAGAAATCGATGAAGACCTTAGAAGATGGAAAGATCTTCCACACTCTTGAATGGCAGAATAAATATCATCAAAATGGTCATTCTCCCAAAAGTGATCTACAGATTCAATGCAATACCCATGAAATTACCAAGGTCACTCCTCACAGACATAGAAAAATCAGTCCTTAAATTCATTTGGAACAACGAAAAGCCCAGAATAGCCAAAGTACTTTTTAGCAACAAGAATCATGCAGGAGGCATCACAATACCTGGCTTCAAACTATACTACAAAGCCACAGTAACAAAAACAGCATGGTATTGGCACAAAAACAGACACATAGACGGATGGAACAGAATAGAAGACTCAGAAACAAAGCCACACACTTACAGTCGATTGATTTCTGACAAAGGAGCCAAAAACATACACTGGAAAAAAGCCAAAAAGCCTCTTCAACAAATGGTGTTGGCAAAACCAGTTAACCATATGCAGAAAAATGGAAATAAACCCCACTTTCTCACCCTGCACAAGAGTCAATTCAAGATGGATCAAAGACCTGGGAGTCAGGACAGAGACCTTGCAACTACTTGAAGAGGACATAAGTCCAACACTTCAACACATAGGCACAGATAAAAACTTTCTCAACAAGATCCCAAAGGCACAAGCAACTCAAAGGAAGATCAATACGTGGGATTGCATTAAACTGAAGAGCTTCTGTGCAGCAAAGGAAACTCTCAAGAACCTCGACAGACAGCTCACGGAATGGGAGAAAATTTTTGCCAACAACTATTCCTCCAATAGAGGACTAGTATCTAGAATATACAGAGAACTCAAGAAACTCACAGCTAGCCGGGCGTGATGGTGCACGCTTGTAATCCCAGCATTTGGGAGGCTGAGACCGGAGGATCCGGGTTCGCGGCCAGCCTCAGCTACCTAGTGAGGCCCTCCGCAACTTAGCGAGACCCGGTTTCAAAATAAAGAATAAAAATAGGGCTGGGGATGTAGCTCGAAGGTAGAACGCCCCTGAGTTCAATCCCCAGTACCGCGAAAAAAAGAAACTCACAGCTAAGAAAACACATAACCCAATCAAAAAATGGGCAAGTGATCTGAATAGACACTTTACAAAAGAAGAAATACAAATGATCAATAAATGTATGAGGAAATGTTCAACATCACTAGCAATCAGAGAGATGTAACTCAAAACTACCCTGACATTTCATCTAACCCCAATTAGAAGGGCAATTATCAAGAACACAAACAACAACAAATGCTGGCGAGGGTGTGGAGAAATGGGAACTCTAGTACATTGTTGGTGGGATTGCAGATTAGTGCAACCACTTTGGAAAACAGTATGGAGGCTCCTCAGATGAATGGGAATGAACCTACCATAGGATCCCAGCAATACCACTTCTGGGTATCTACCCCAAAGAATGGAAACCAAACTACCAGACTAATGCATGCATGTCTATGTTTATAGATGCACAATTCACAATTGCCAAACTAGGGAAGCAGCCAAGATGTCCATCAACAGATGAATGGATTGCAAAACTATGGGATATGTACACAATGGAATTTTACTCAGCCATAAAGAAGAACAAAATCATGTCATTTACAGGGAAATGGATGCAACTGGAAAACATTATGTTAAGTGAGATTAGTCAGTCACAAAAAGTAAAAAATAGGATGCTCTCCCTAATATATGGAAGCTAGGAAGAAAGTGGGTAATAGGAGGAACTCTAGATGAAGGAGAAACCTTAGATTAGCAAAGAAGGTGACTTAACTGAAGGTGATGGGGAGGGGGACACCCTAATGCACACGATGTACTTTCACAAACATATCAAAGTCAGTCACTAAACCTAAGATGAGAAGGGAGGGGGAGGGAATGGGGCAGGAATAGGGGAAGGGTTAAATGAGTGCTGTGTGCATGTATGCCTCTACCAGCTTGTACCTCACAAAGAGGTATGATCACAATGCACCAATAAAATAAACTAAAATAAAAGCCTTTTGATCCTTTTGTAATTAACAGTTTACTTAAATGCAAACATACTGTGTAGCTGGACAAAAATATTTTCTTTCTTTATATCTTTATTCTATAAGCTTTTTCCTATTTAAAAAAGTTTTTGAGCCAGGCATGGTGGTGTGGTACATGCCTATAAACCCAGGGCTTGGAAAGCTGAGACAGGAGGATCGCAGGTTCAATGCCAGCCTCAGTAACTCAGTAAGACCTTGTTTCAAAATAAAAATCAAAAGAGGGCTGCAGGTTAGCCTGGAGTTAAAATGCCTATGGGTTAAATCCCTAGTGCCAAAATAAAAAAGCTTCTGGGTTTTTTTTTTTTTACTTTTCAAACTTTCCAATTTAAAAACTAAGACACAAACACACATCCATTAGTACCAGTGTGTTCCCTCACCCTGCCCCACTGGCAGAGCTTCTGGGGAAATCACCAGGACGCTGCCATCATGTGGCACCTGATGATGCTGTCACTAACCCAACATCCAGGAATGCCTTCTACATGGCAGGGTCTAGGAGTAAGACACCGCAGTCCCTGCTCTAGCACAGCTAATATTCTAATATTCTCATATCCCACCTCAACTAGTGACCTGGCATAACCAAGATTCAAACTCAAGTCCACTGGACCCGAGAGTCTAAACTAGCTTGTGAGTGTGTGTGTGTGTATGTGTGTGTGTGTGTGTGTGTGTGTGTGTTATTGGGGATTGAATCCGGGGGCATTCTACTTCCAAGCTACTACACCCCCAGCTGTATTCCATTTTTGTTTTGAAACAGGATCTCGATAGGTTGGTGAGAGTCTCACTACTTGCTGAGGCTGTCCTCCAACCTACGGTCCTCCTGACTCAGCCTCCCAAGTACTGGAATTTTGGATTATAAGTGTGTGCCACCATGCCCGGACTCCTTCCTGGAGGCTTCTCCCTCCGCCTCTCCAGTTCTGTCCTGTCTGTTGGAATGTAAAGGTTTCTAGCATATGTTCTGCGGGTGGCAGCAAGTTTCAGTGGACTTCGCCATCCAAGTTGCTGAACAAGTGGAGAACTGTCGGCTTCCATCGTGGCCCATGAGATCCTCCTGTACCATCACTGGAGAATTACAGCAGGCAGGATGAGTGCATCAAAGGGCTGAGGCATCCTTCCTTCCCCCACAGCATCAGCGCTATTGTTCCCCAAGAGTGTGCGTCTGAGCCCTCTGCCACCACTAACGGCAGAAGTGAGCCACTTATAAATAAGATACGGAGCTTTATTCTAATTACATCCCAAGATCCAGAAATGCTCAGCGTCATTGTGAAAGGGAGGGCAGCAGGTGACTGGGGCTTGAATGGGCCGCTGCCAGGTATGACTTTGAGATAAAACATCTTGGAGAAGGAGCAATTACGAGTTTGGCCACTGAAAGGGAAGAAGAGAAGACTTCAAATTTAAGAATTTAGTCATTGTTCTCCTGAGATAGAAGATGGCTGTGATTCCTGATCCGAAGAGACTTATCTTGGGTCCTACTCGTCGATTATCAGTTGTTTGAGTATATTTGGAAAAAAAGTAAAATGGATTATGTGGATCTCCACCACTGGTTCAGGTCAGGTTGAAAGGATTGTTGACAAGAGGAAAAACAA
The DNA here is from genome assembly GCA_004027655.1 of Graphiurus murinus. Lineage (NCBI taxonomy): Eukaryota > Metazoa > Chordata > Mammalia > Rodentia > Gliridae > Graphiurus > Graphiurus murinus. The sequence continues at coordinate 8,584 of PVLC010048268.1, forward strand.
AAAAGGGAAGACTGAGTATCTGGTTCGGTGGAAAGGCTACGGCAGTGAGGACGACACACGGCAGCCAGAGCAGCAGCCCGTGAACCGCGAGGAGCACATCCGCGACTTCAACAGACGCCACACCGAGAAGCAGAAGGAGCGCACCTTGACCCGAGCCAGCAGGACCTCCCCCAACAACGCCAGGAAACAGATTTCCAGGTCCACCAACAGCAGTTTCTCCAAGGCATCTCCTAAAGTACTAGTCATCAGCAAAGACCACGAGCCCAAAAACAGTCAGTTATGTGCCGCCAGCCAGAAGTTCAGGAAAAACACAGCCCCATCTCTCTCAAATCGGAAGAACACGGACCTCGCCAAGTCAGGCGTCAAGATACTTGTGCCTAAGAGCCCCATTAAGAGCAGGACCGCAGTGGACGGCTTTCAGAGCGAGCGCCCTGAGAAACTGGACCCCCCTGAACAGGGTTTGGAGGACACAGTTGCACTAGAAGTGACAGCAGAGAAACCTGTCGGAGCTTTGCTGGGCCCCGGTGCTGAGCGAGCCAGGATGGGGCGCAGGCCCCGAATACACCCACTAGTGCCTCAGGTGTCTGGCCCTGTGACTGCAGCCATGGCCACGGGCTTAGCTGTTAACAGAAAAGGTACATCTCCGATCACGGATGCGCTAACCGCCAATGGGACAACCAACATACAGACATCTGTTAAGGGAGTGACAGCCGGGAAAAGGAAATTTATTGACGACCGAAGAGACCAGCCTTTTGACAAGCGGTTGCGTTTCAGTGTGAGGCAAACAGAGAGTGCCTACAGATACAGAGATATTGTCGTCAGGAAGCAAGATGGCTTCACCCACATCTTGTTATCCACAAAATCATCAGAGACTAACTCACTAAATCCAGAGGTAATGAAAGAGGTGCAGAGCGCTCGGAACACAGCTGCCGCCGCCGACAGCAAACTGGTGCTACTCAGCGCAGTTGGCAGCGTCTTCTGTCGTGGTCTCGACTCTATTTATTTAACACAACGTTTCATGAACGACAGAAAAAGAGAAAGCGCTAAAATGGCAGAAGCTATCAGAAACTTCGTGAATATTTTCATTCAATTTAAAAAGCCTATTATTGCCGGGCATGGTGGCGCGCGCTTGTAATCCCAGCATTCAGGAGGCTGAGACCGGAGGATCCGGGTTTGCAGCCAGCTCAGCTACCTAGTGAGGCACTCCACAACTTAGTGAGACCCTGTTTCAAAATAAAGACTAAAAAATAGGGCTGGAGGTGTAGCTCAGAGGTAGAATGCCCCTAGGTTCAATCCACAGTACTGCAATAAATAAATAAAAATAAAAAGTCTATTATCGTAGCAGTGAATGGCCCAGCCACTGGACCAGGAGCATCCATATTGCCTCTCTGTGATGTGGTCTGGGCTGACGAAAAGGCTTGGTTTCAAACACCCTATACTACCTTCGGGCAGGGTGCAGATGGCTGTTCTACCATTTTGTTTCCCAAGATTATGGGAGGAGCATCTGCAAATGAGAAGCTGCTCAGTGGGAGGAAGCCGACCGCGCAGGAGGCGTGTGGCCAGGGCCTGTCTCCCAGGGGTTTGGGCCAGGGACCTTCACCCAGGAAGTCATGGTTCGAATCAAGGAGCCTGCCTCATGTAATCCTGTCGTGCTGGAGGAGTCCAAAGCCCTTGTGCGCTGCCACATGAAGGTGGAGTTGGAGCAGGCCAACGAGAGGGAGTGCGAGGTGCTGAAGAAGATCTGGGGCTCGGCCCAGGGCAGGACTCCATGTTGAAGTACTTGCAGACTCTAAAGGGGTATTAGCCAGCCTTAACTCCCTTGCCCAAATAGAGACACAAAAAAAGATCTGAGACGTTTCCTTTGTCTCCAGGGAGGGAAGGTATAAATACCTCAGAGGTGGGAAATTCTCAATCAGAAGTAAGAATTAAGCCAGGTGTGGTGGCGCACGCTTGTAATCCCGGCATTTGGGAGGCTGAGACTGGAGGATCGGAGTTCGAGGCCAGCCTCAGCTACCTAGTGAGGCACTCCGCAACTTAGTGAGACTCTATCTCAAAATAAAGAATAAAACATAAGAATAAAACATAGGGCTAGAGGTGTGGCTCAGAGGTAG
>PVLC010048269.1:0-10817 GCA_004027655.1 Graphiurus murinus
TTTTTTTTTCCATTCATATGTTTTGATTTAGTACACAGGAAACCTGCATATTTGAGTTCTCAGTCTTACTGTTAAATAATATATGAAGATATACAATAACAAAAGATAGTTTGCATCTTTGTTACAGTGCAGGGATTTTTTTTCAAAATTCATTCCAGTCTTCCTGCAACATAATATGTAATTTTCCATTCAGTTTAGAATTGAATATAATATAGATACAAAAGAAAAACATCCAAATATGGGAGGCAAAAGGTTATTTCTTGGTAGCATTAAGAGACAATTGTTCTGAAAACTGAAAATTTAATATTTTTTACATGTAGTTCAGATTTAATTATCTGTGCATCATCCCAATTCCACTTATAAATATATGAAACATTTTGTTTACCTCTTTCTCCTATAATTATAATACTTATGAAGATTTAGTACCTGTCAAGAAAATTTATAAATACAATTTTACACACACACATAATTCTCTGAAAAATTATATACTATTATTTTCATATTTTACACTAAAACCTGGTATAATCAAATAGTTCAGATTCCAAATAAATGGCAAAGTAAAAATAATTTCTGATTTCAAATTATATTACAGAGATATAGTAATAAAACAACATGGTATAGGAACAAAAACCGAAACATAGACCAATATAACAGAATGAAAGATACAGAAACAAATACACAAACTTTATAGTCAATTGATTTTCAACAAAAGTGCCAGACACATATGTTGGAGTGAAGATAGCTTTTTCAATAAATGCTGTTGGGAAAACTGGTTATTCATTTGTAGACAAAATGGAATTAAATCCCTAGTTTTCAACCAACACAAGAATAGACTCAAGATGGATCAAAGGACTGGAAATTATACCAGAGACTTTGAAATTACTAGAGTACTAGAAGAAGGCATAAGTCCAACACTGCAAGATGTAGGTTCAGATAAAAACTTCCTCAATAAGACCCCCAAAGCTCAGGAAATTAAAACCAGAATTAATAAATGGGATATCATTACCTAAAAAGTTTCTGCTCAGCAAAGAAAACAATCAAGAGTCTAAAGAGAGAGCCTACAGAATGGGAGAAGATTTTTGTCAGCTATTCCTTTGATAGAGGACTAATTCTAATATTTGAAGTACTTAAAAGACTTAACACTAAAAAACATTACACAATCAAGAAATGGGCAATTGAACTAAATATACTCTTTATGAAAGAAAAAATACAAACAGCCAATAAACACATGAAAAAAATGTTCAAAATTATTAGCAATCAGGTAGATGCATATTAAAATTGCACTGAGATTCCACTTACCTCCAGTTACAATGGCAACCATCAAAAAGTGAAACAACAGTAAATGCTCGCATGAGTGTGGAGAAATAGAAACTCTTCTACACTGTTGATGGGGTTGCAAATTAGTACAACCACTACGAAGATCAGTGTTGAGATTTCTCAGAAAACTGAAAATGGATCCACCATATGATCCAGCTATAGCACTCTTGGCTATCTTTCCAAAGGGATTGAAATTAGAATATTATATTAATATATGCATATCCCTGTTTATAGTAGCACAATTCACAATAGCCAAATTATGGAATCAACTAAGTTGTCCATCAACAATAAATGGATTACAAAATTATGGGACATACACATAGTGGAATTCTACTCAGCAATAAGGAAGAACAAAATTATGTCATTTTCAGGAAAATGAATGGACCTGGAGAACATTCTGTTAAGTGAGATTAGCCAGTCACAGAAAATGAAGGGTCATATGCTTTTTCTTACATGTGGAAGCTAGGGAGTAATGGGGATACCTAAGGGATTTTTGATAATGGAGGAGAAAGTCCAGTGGATCAAGGGAGGTGGTCTAGGGGAAGATGAAGTGGGGGGGGTTAATGAAGGAATTACTTTCATTGATATTATGTATATGAGAATACTGATGTTAATCTCAATATCCTGTATGGAGAAAGGGGAAGTGGGGAGGGAGCTTGAAGGAAAGCCCATCAAGTGCTGTGTGCATGTATGTCACTATCACTGTGAAGTACATTATGATGTTAGACTATAGTGCACAAATAAAGGTATAAAATACGAACAAAATATAAAAAATAGAACTGAAGGCTTTCTGACTTCATGGTTCTTTTTTTTCTATGCAACTCCACATACCTCTCCTAAAATCTTAAATTTTCTTTTTTGCTTTTAAAATTTACTTCTACTCAACCAATCACTCAAAATGATACAGCTTTTAGGGTTTCAGAAACCCAATTATTATGTTTACAAATATTTTTGGAAAATCTTCAATTCTGTCTTTTTTATTGGGGGGGGGGGTCGGTTGCTGCACCAGAACTTGAAGAATATCAAATAATACAGAAAAATGTACTTACTTCAGAACATGAGATGTTGAAGGGATATTGTATGGACTATGTATTGTATGGAGATAGTCAGAAATACTTTGTCCAAATATTTTTCGCATGACTTAGTTGACCCATCAACCAATCTTACTTACTTATCTAGTCATTTTTAAAAAATCATATCTGCCGAATGAATGGAGATATTAAACTGTATGCCATATGCTAGAAATTATGATATTCAATATCGGGAAAAATATTTAAAACAAAGAACATTTGGAGGCAGAAGGAAGATTATAGACAGCCTTACATGTCACTAAAAAAGTATATGTTTTAAGAAGCACCTATTTTATTCTGAAGATATTTTATGCACAAAGGTTTCAAGTGTACAAAAATGAGGTAATACATTTTTTAAAAGATCTCTTTGATAACAGAATAGCATATTACTTTGAAACAACCAGGATATGAAGTTATCCAGGAGATGTTATAATTGTTAAGGTGAATGATGATTAAGACCTATAATATAGCAATAACAGTGATGATAATGGAGAGAATGCTTTGAGAAATATTTCAGAAGTATACTGTAAACATCTTTACTTTACAGAATGCGGAGAAGAGAGAAGAATCAAATGTAATTCCAGTGGTGTCTCAAACAGAGATACAGAATACACAAAGACTTTAAGATTTGGGGAACAATTAAATCTTTAGTATCTACATATGATGATCTATAATAAAACAAAAGTTTAAAGGGAGGTAGGATGAGTTAATTCTGAGAAGGGTTATTTAAAAGACTAGTGAATTTCTATTCCTATACATGAATAATGATATATTTTTCAATTCCTTCCAAAGGCTATCCAGATTACTTTTGAAATTATAAATTAATTTTAACTAATTTTATAATATTAGATTCCACATATTGCCATTATTTTCCCATTTTTTATCATATAATAAACCAGAAAATAATCTGATGACTCCATTGGCTCTATTTTACCAGAAAGATGTTGAAAGAGGATTAAAATTTATAAGTAGCAATGTCTTAAGCTTCTAATTAAATTTCAGTAAATTGTGTTTCTTTTCAAGTTTCTTTAGGAAACCATACTTACACTATAGCGGACTCTAGTGGACACTGCTTGCTCCGTAGTCCTACCAAGGAAGGTTGTTACTCCAGGTAGCTACCTAGAAGTTTGTTTCATAGTCTTGCCACAGAAGTCAGATACTATAATTTGGAGAAAATTATATTTAATATCCGGGGGAGCTGGGGAGGAGTTAGCTGACAGTTCTCCTGGATCTTTTATAGCCAGTATTGCTTTTATAGATATTTTAACAAGGCATCATGAAAGTTAATCAAACACAAAAGCTAGCAATTGTCACGAGTTATGAAAAAGAAAGTCAATGAGCCAGACATGTGACAAGTTTAAAGGAAGGAGGAATTAAACATCACTGGGTGACAATGACAACAAAGACTGCACTCTATCTATTACACCAATTCCCTTGGAATTTGTCTGCTTGGGGCCAAATCCCACTCAGCCAATACTGTGAATGCAGCTTGGGTCAGTCCAAGATATTCTCAGTGTGTGGTTCTAAGATGGCTATCAACATTAAACAATTCATGCATTTAGACCCCTGCCTGGTTCTATTGAACTGCTTCTCTCTCTTCCTCAAATGGAGGCACAGAGGAAGACCCCTGCTATTCCTTCCTCACCCTATTAAAATATCATTCTTCTCACTTCCCTGATTCTAAGAGTGTCTGTGTTACTATCTGTCAGACCAATTAGAGGTTTCAATTTTCCATATCCCTTCAAAAGATTTTGTGCTTAAAAATATAACACTTTTAGCATTGATTAATATTCTGCCACATACCCTTTATCAGTAAAATATAAGAATCATGTACATTAATGTTACACATACAATATTTTGTATGGTAAATTAAAAGAGCTCTTTTTTAAAAAATAATTATTTGCCTTTTGGATATAGAAGTAAAGTGAATTTAAATAAAATGTATGACTATTTTGCATGTCACAATAATATGGTAAAATAGGAGCAGCTATACCTACTCAATAAATAAATGAGAATATAGGAAGGGCAGTGTAGTCACAGATCTGACGTCTTTCCATAAAATTAATCAATCTGAAAATTGTATAAAATAATTTTATCTCTCTTCAATACTTCTTTTGGGCATAATTAAGTAATTTATGATTTATTTTTTCCTCAATATACTTTTAAGCATCTTTGTGATTTTCAAAGGAGCAATGTAAGAGTCTTAAAAAAATACCAGGGGCATATCTCTGGCTTTTCTAACTTTTCCACAGAAACTGTGTTAAGATTAGCAGTCAAAGCTTCAAGTAAAAGCTGTATCACTTTTGAATTTGATTGATACTGTATTTTGTCTACTTTTGACTGCTGCAAAATGAATTTTTCTTCTAGAAGATTAGGAAAAAAGAAAGTTCTTCAAGTTTATGTTTTCCCACAGGAAATTAAAAGATACAAATGCTTGAATTCATTTTGCCAAATAAAATTGTAGTTTGGGAATCTAAATGAGCATTACAAATTTTGTATCACTTCCCTCTGATCAAAATAAATAAGTGAATTAAAGAAAGAAAGAAAGAAAGAAAGAAAGAGAAAAGAAAGATGTTTTCTCCTTGTTTCCAATTCTAAGATGAACACAAATATGCACCATTCAGTGTGGCACTGCTATCTCTATAATTACATTATCAAGGTTCCAAAACCTAATGTGGCTCTGAGCTTCTCAAAGCAGCAAGAATGGGTAACCAATAATGGATTTTAGAGTATACCTGTCCCCTTGGACTGGGCCTCAAAGCAGAATCTCATCACAGTGTGTAGTGGAAGTTCACATACACAAAGTACCTTTGGTTCATTTATACAAATTTTTCATTTCAGTTATGATGGAATTAAAGTGGGGAGAAATTCTGTTATTTACTCAAATCTTTTATTTTTCAGAATCCAGGTAATAAGTAACTATAAAACATTAATCAATCCTCTTGCTTCTGACATCAATACACACTTTGTCCTGGAATTTGGCCAAAGAGTGTATGTGGGGTTTCAGATATTTTTAATTGTTCTTCAGAATAAATTCAATAGATTATCAATCAGTCAACAAACATTTATTGACTGTGGACTGTACCTAACTCTGTCATCTCTCTCTCTCTCTCTCTCTCTCTCTATATATATATATATATATATATATATAGATAGATAGATAGATAGATAGATAGATAGATAGATATAGATATAGATATAGATATAGATATCTATATATCTATCTATCTATCTCTCTATATATCTGCCAACTTCACTGGCTCATGGAATAAATTGCTTGCAGTAATATTCTTAACTCAGTAATGTTCAGAGTCAGCTTCAATCCCTTCATTCTCTCTCTCCAACTGTGATAAAAGATAATATTGAAAACATATTTAAAGGTTGTAGTATGTCAAAACCATGAATTTTATTTCAAATTCCAAAAGGACTTTGTGTGGGTGTTTCAGCATTCACTAATTGTATTTGAGTGAGTTCTGTTTTTAAAAGCATCTTATCTTACCTGAATGTCTTTCACAGAAGGTTCCCCAAGGACACTACAAATGAGCAACAGCCACTTTCAAGTTTCAAAACAGTTCTGCTTAGACTGACTAATGGGGTTGAAGGTCACCAAATCAAGATGATAAAAATATTCACTGGACTTTTGAGCAGGCAGTCACAGTAAGGTTTTGAAACAAGATGATAATCACCATTGGAGTTGGACATAATAAAGAAAAGATGGAAGAAAGTCTTAGGGGAATGACTGAGCAAAAACAGACCTGAGCATGGAGTATTGGCATTTCAGCACTGGAAGGAAAATTAGCTGTCACTTACTTTAAATTACTTCCCACTACATGTGAAGAAATTGAGGCCAAGAGAGGGCAAGGGACATATTCCACAACATACAGCTAGGTAGAAGCAAGAATTAGAATCTATTTATTCTGATTTTATAGTGCTTTTTTTTCTTGGTGCCTGGGATCACACCTGGGGTCTTGTGCACGCTATGCAATCACTCTGCCATTATAGTACCAGTCCCCTACCTCTTGTTTTAATAATTATAGATATATAAATATGTGTACTCTTTTCAGAGGGGTTGAATCTCGGGGCATTCTATCTCTGAGCTACATTCCCAGCTCTTCTAATTTTATTCTGAAATAGGGTCTCGCTAATTTGCTGAGGCTGACCTTGAACCTGTGATCCACCTGTCTCGGTCTCCCAAGTATTGGGATTATAGGTGTGCTCCACCATGCCCCACTTGTGTGCTTCTTTGTGAGGCAATCTAGTGTAAAATGTATTATGGATTCATTTGGTGACTATACTGCACATAATCTGCTTTCCTGAAATGTTCATAGTCAACATGAACTTAACCTAAACACATTTCTTTCTTTTTCTTTCTTTCTTTCTTTCTTTCTTTCTTTCTTTCTTTCTTTCTTTCTTTCTTTCTTTCTTTCTTTTTTTTTTTTTTTTTTTTTTTTTTTTTTTTTTTTTTTTTTTTTTTTTTTTTTTTTTTTTTTTTTTTTTTTTTTTTTCTTTTTTGGTACTAGAGATTGGACCTGCCATTCTCTTTTCTCAGCTTCCCAAGTACTGGGACTACAGGCATGCACCACCACAGTTGGCTTCAACATATTTTTTTTTTAATGTAAGAACCATTATGTGTGTGAAGACATGCCTTTATCTATTATTTCTTAATTGTTTCCTTCTTTTTGTTTTCAATTTACCCTATGGATTTCAAGGTTTTTTTTTTTTTTATTTTGATCTGACTTAAACTAAGTCCAGTGAAACTATTACTTTCCCTTTCCTCAATTTAATTGGATTTTTAGTTTAGATTTTTTTAATTCAAATTTAATTCACACTTTTTTGTATTCAAATATAGCCTATAGGTAATAAAAATGCAGAATTTGGGGGTTGGAATGAGAATTTTAACCACAGTCTCATTCAGCTATCTCTCATGCTTGAATCTCCCCTACAATTTCTCCCTTGAAGGGGCTGTCCCCTGCCTATAATTGAGTAGTTCCAGTGACAGGCTACATATTACCTCCTGAGAAAACTAGCGTCGTGTTAAAATGGTTCTGGTTGTTAGCCATTCCTTATTTTGTGTTGAAATATGTGTCCCTGTAGTGGTAAAAAACTGGTCCTACTTTGCATCCTTGGGGCCATATAGCCACATGACAATACTTCAAATATTTACTTATTCACTCTAAAATATTTCTCCTCCAAGCAAAATATAATTGTTCTCCTCAACTATTACTACTGACTGAGTAAACTTTATAGTCTCTCTTTATTTTCTTGATTACCTAATTTCTGTTCTCTGCAAAAAATTCAATTAGTTCATAACTCTTTTCAAGTACTGATTATTCAAGAATGAAGAATGTTTATACATATATATCTGTCTAATACCAAATATTCTACTTAATAAGTATATATAAGAGGAATCTAAGGTCACAGTTTTGACCTTTTAATAATTCCTTTTAATAATTCATATGAAAGTTGCTACTTGAGGGAGGTGCTGGGAATTGGAAAAAAGGGATTTCTACCTCCAAGCTATCCCCCAAGCCCTTTTTATTTTTGTTTTAAAATAGGGTCTCACTAGGTTGATGAGAGTCTTGCTAAATTGCTGAGGCAGGTCTCTAATCTGCTATCCTCCTGTCTCAGCCTCCCAAGTACTTGGGATTACAAGCATGCACCACAACATCTTGAAACTTGCTGAAACTTGCTGATTAACTTAAATATTTTTTGTTTGTTCAGTTATACTACTGTTAAGCTTCATCTCCTCCATTCTGGATTACTGCTGTTAGAATTTCAGTGTCAAATGTAACAAACATGTCATATTTTTTGTGGGTGAGATCTTGATTTGGTCATCAACATATTTATTATTCCTTCAATTTTTCTTTGTAAGAGTATACCATGGATTGAGTGATTATGTCACTGACTTAGATAAAAAAGAAAAATAGGGCAGGGCTAACTAAGTATAAAGTTCAGTAGTACTTACTTAGAAACTTCTCTTCAGTCTACAATTTTATTCATCAATCATACATATCCTTAACTAGCTTTAATCCCCAGTATCACAAATACACACACACACACACACACACACACACACACACACACACACACACACTCTCTCTCTCTAATTCCAGGTCTTCTCTTCTCTAGGTCATTATCATTCTCAGAAATACCTTCATGAAATCTTTAGGGAACTTTAGAATATGGTTTGACTCACAGCAATTGACTATATTTTGCAAATAATTATTTCACAAGCAATGATTCCACTTGTATTCTGTTGTACATAACATTACTGTGAAATACAAACATCTAATAGAAATGGAGTTCCACTATGCATTCTCCCTAAAGTTAATCTTTAGATTAAGTACATTTTAATAAAAATTCCAATGAAATTTTATTTGCAAATTTATAAAATAATTACAAAGGTCCTATTAAAAATGAATTTATTAGCATATAGACAATATTTTGATAACAAATAATCATAAAGCTATAAAATTGAAATGGAAAGAATAACACTAATTAGTAAGAGAATATAAAGCCTATAATCATGTTCAAATATATATTATGCTATGCCTTATATATAGTTCTGTATAGCTGAGAGAAATTATGAGTTATTTGTTAATTGGCACAATGATTAAAAATCCATTTAGAAAACTAACTTAAATATTTTACTAAAACTAACCTCAATACAACAGATATTTTAAAGTAGAAATAAGATTTCCTAATTGTTTGGATAAAATATGTGATTGTTTACATATTTTTAATGCATTAGTGCAATGCAAAAAGCTAAATTATATAGTTTAAAAATCATATAGGGTAAAATAAAAGGCCATTAAAAATTAAACTGCACAAAGGAACAATATTAGAAAACATAAAAATAGTTTAAAAAGCAATAAAAAGTTTGCCAAAATAAGAAAAGTAATGTAAGTACATGAATAGATAATCCAAGAATGAAGAACTACAAATGAGTAATAAACTCGAGTCACCAATCTGTACACAATTGAATTGACAAAAAGGTAGGTTTTTCCATAACTTACATTGACAAAAATTTAAAAGATTGCAAACAACAGTACTTCTGCATGGAAGTGATTGATTGATCAAAGTTTGAGTGAGGTCAATTTAGAAACAGGTTTGTGTAAATTTTGAAATACCCATGCAATGAATAATAAAAGCCTTATGAATGATAATATAGGTACCTAATTGTGACCCAGAAGGATGTTCAGAATTTATGCAGAATTGCAAAAAAAAAAAAAAAAAGTAGAAGAAAAGGTACATTGTGCCCTACCCCAGTTAAAAACATAAAAAATAAAAATATATGTTTATTTTGGAAACTACTTTTTATCTATTCTAAAAAACCTGTTGCCAGATTTTGCCTTTTCTCCCATTACTCAATTTTGTGTTACTCGTGTAGTATTTTTGAATTACTCATAAATTCAAAAATTTATAGAAATTTTTCAAGTGTGGTTATACAAGAATTTTTATTACTTTAGCATGTAAATGAGAAATAAAGACAAAATATTTGGGGAAGTTAAAAACTGATACTAATGTGGAGTCTAATGTAATATTTTGTTACATCTAAAATTATTGAAACTATACATGAGCTATTATCAATATTATTGAAGACTGCTAAGTTATGGCAAACCACAAAATCTGCAATTTTTCAGTTGCCTGGTTAGACTATAGGTTTTTCAATGACCCTGAAAATTATATATCATTATTGTTTATATTTTTTATATAATTAGTCGCTATTACTCATGGAGTGTTCATTACTCTAGTACTGGGATAATTAACCAGTTTTCTTACTTTAATGATCAACTTTGCATTTATTACTTAATGTCAACTTTTCACAATAACTGATTATATCTAATTGATGATCTCCATTGATTCTACTGTGAAAAGAGGCTTCCAGAGGGATTAAGTAACTTGCTCAAGATCAATCCCATTAATACACAAAAGAAAGAGCCAAGGATAACTGTCCAGTGGGTCATTATCTGGAGCCCAGGTTTCTTAATAACACGGTTTGCTGTGCTACTGGAACAACTTGTGCAAGCGAACTTAGGAAGAAAGGAACATATAGCAGTACCATTTCTCATGCGCTTAAAATTACATACATGAAATGTACAATGAAGAAATGTTTGAAGGGTTGATATTTAAACAAACAAACAAACAAAAAAAGGAGTAAGATGGAGCATTGTTGCAAATTTCCTTAAATTTCTGTATTGAAATACATAGGTCTCATATAATAAAAGAAGCTAATTTAGCCAGGTTTAGTGGTACACACTTGTAATCCAGTACTTGGGAAGCTGAGACAGGAGGATCACAGGCTTGAAGGCAGCCTCAGCAACTTAGTGAAACCCTGTTTCAAAATTAAAAATAAAATAGGGTTGGGGTGTAGCTTTGAGGTAGAATACCACTGAGTTCAATCCCCAGTAACACACACACACACACACA
>PVLC010048271.1:0-10807 GCA_004027655.1 Graphiurus murinus
GCCAAGGCAAACCTGATGGTAGGTCTTGATCTCCCTTTCTTAAAGCAGTTACCAGAAAGGATTTAAAATGGTAAATATGTGTCTCTTGCAACTTCCAAGTACTTTTCAAGGACCTGAGAGTCATACCTCTGAAATGCAGTCGTCAAGAATAAGGCCTTTGTCTCTCAGTCTCTGTAGGTTAAAGCCCTAAGGTAGGTAACTGCCAGCTAACAAACACTTAAGGCCTGAGCATATTTCACTGTCCAATCCTTTGAAATTTTTCATTTCTCTGACTACTGAATACCTACACTGTTTTATCCTCCCTTTAAAACATCAAATTACCTCTGCAGCATCATAACAGAGATAAGCTCTTTTCCCTGTTTTTTTTTTTTTAAACCATGTTTAATGTCTAGATATATTTTTTTTACATCCACTTTTCAAGATCCAATTTCAGTCCCTCACTGACAAAACGATTTCATCCTGGTGCAAAATGATATCCTCTTCGAGCTGTCTTCCAAAATATTTACTGTCTGCACCACAGAATTGGTACTGGCCTAGAATTTTAAGCTAAGTTTATAAAGACCACGTCATATTTAGGAGAAACAGTGTTCAATTTGCGAGTGGGTGACTAGTACTGGAGATTGGACCCTGGGGCATTCTACCTTGGAGCTCCTCCCTCTCCTTTTTATTATTTGTTTGGAAACAGAGTCTCATTAGGTACTGAGAGTCTTGCTAAGTTGCTGAGGCTGTAGTTGAACCTGTGATGCTCCTGTATCAGACTTCCAAGTAGTGGCATTACAGGCACGAGCCACCACATCCGGCTAAATATTCGATTTTTTTAAAGGCAAAATACCGTTCCCCCCTCAAAAACTTGAATATCTTAAGTCTTTAGGATCTCTCCCCTTCCCTTTCCCCCTAAACAGGCTTTCTTCCCTCCACATGTTCCCAGGTTTCAGCAGAAGATGGGAAACTGCGGAATTTATTGGCTTTCGTTTCCCAGCCTAAATCCTCTAGGGCACAACCGAAATTTTAAAACTAGTTCAACAGGTGCCGCCAGCCCCAGCTACCTTGAGACGCCAGGGACGTTGCAAAACTGCAAAGTGTACCCGGGAAAGGGACGTCTCGCGGGGGTAGGGGGGGGGCGGAACTTCCGGGGTCGCGGAAGGTTGCAGGGGGGGAGGAATAGGAGCGCCGCCCCGAGGCGGAGGAAGTGGGTGGGCGGAGGGAGTGCGCGGGAGGACCGCCGCGAGTCGAGGCGAGCGGAGAATGCGCACAGGCGAGCAGCAGAGGGTCTCCCGGGAGCGGAAAGCGGACGCGCAAAGTGGCAGGTGGGATGAGGGGAGCGGAAGAGGGTCGCAGAAAAGCGGAAGTCCCTGTTCGTAGAAGCTGTCAGTCAGGCTACACTTTAAGTGCCCCCAGAGAGTTCTAGAATGTGGATGTGGCTGGGACGCTGGAGCCTTTCCAAGAGAGTCTCCATCAGCCGCTCCTCCGCGGCTCAGGCCCACCGCCCTCTGCAGGGCGCGCCCGCGGAACGACGTTAAGAGGAGCAGCGGGCAGTGGGAAGCCCGGAGCAAAACATTCCAGAGAGCGTGGAGTGAAAGTGCCTTTGACATTTTCAAAAGGATAAAGAGGCCAGCTTTCAAAGCACTACTTTTAACTTTCGAATACTCTCAAAGCACTCTGCTAATTTAGACAATATTTGCTGGAATGTCTATACTGGTCTCTAATTTCATACGTATGTATGAAATTTTAAAACAGCAAAAAATGTATAGCCCAGGATTGGTATAGGTTCTTTCATTCAAGAACTTTTCTTCTCGGTGTCCCAGTAATCCTTTTAAGACTGCATACACAAAGAAAGGTCACAAATACAGGAGACTAAAACCACAGAAAGTTTACAGGTTGAAAAGGGTGATAAAGCTCTAGAACATCCAAATCAGCACTCCTTTTTTTCCTAACGTCCACATCTGAGAAACTAATGTATACCAGCTAGTATAGTGATAAAACTGGACATTGGGAGAGAGAAAGATTTTTTTCTTTTAAGACCTAGCACTCTCTTGGTAGAGATGTTTTGAGGAAGAACAAAACCCCTACTGGGGGAGGGAGAGACATGGTAATAAAACAGGTGATCTTTTCTTGATACCTTATTGGATGATGCTAAGTAGTATCAAAATCAGTTGGGTTATAGGCAGTGATTAGCATTCCAGTAAGGGAAACCGTCTTGTGAAGAGGAATGGAGTTGAAACAGGGTGAGTTATGAGAATATTAAATAGATTAGATATGGCCAGATTCTTAGGCCCTGTATGGGATTTAGTCTTTAAAAACATTATTGGCAATTACTGTTTGTCAAGTACTGTTCTAGGCACTGCAAATGTCCTCTTGCAGCTAAATTTAGTGTGGGAGAATTTGGTTAAAGAAATAGTTAAGGGATATAGATGTTGTGACTTTATGTAATGTAGGGTGCTAGAGGAGATGACTTGAAATTATCTGAGGAAGAAAAATATAACAGGTAGAGAGATCACATATGCCAAGCTTTGAGATGACGAAAAACTGGAAGAATTTGAGGAACTAAAAGTTGTTTATTTTAGCTTTGTGGGAGAAAGGTGTGTGGGTGATATGTAATGAAACTTGAAAGGTATTTTATATGATTACAGCCTATCATCAAATAAAAAATTTTGAAAAACAGGCTGTATCTTTACTGTCTGAAGTCACATACTTCTAATTTTTTCTTGTTCACTACCTGCCTTAGACTAATGGTTTTCTTATTAGGTATGGATTTATGTTCGTTTTCTGGACTTAATAATTTCAATGAAATGACTAAACAGGTAAAGAATTTTTTAAAATGTGCTTTTATTGGTGCATTATTATCTGACATCATAATGTAAATCATAAATCATGTTGACATTGACATACATGCAAGCAGCGCTTGGTGCCTCCCCCATTTCCTCCCTTCCCATACAGAGGACTGAGACTGATATTGGGATTTTCACATATGTATGCACAGTCGATGTTAATATTTCCAGTAATGAACCTCAGTCTTCCCCCTCTCCTTCCCTTAGACCACTTCCCTGGCTCCACTGAGGTTTCTCCTCCATTATTTGGAGTCCCTCTGGTATCCCAGTTACTCCCTAGCTTGCGCATATTAAAGAAAACATATGTCCCTTCACTTTCTGTGACTGGCTAATCTCACTTAACATAATGTTCTCCAGGTCCTTCCATTTTCTTGCAAATGACATTATTTTATTATTCTTTATTGCTGAGTAGAATTCCATTGTGTGTATTTCCCATAGTTTTGTAATGCATTAATCTGTTGATGGACACCTGGGTTGATTCCATAATTTGGCTACTGTGAATTGTGCTGCTATGAACATGGGTATGTATATATTACTGTAGTTCTTGGTTTTAACCTCTTTGGAAAGATAACCAGGAGTGGAGGTAAGGATTTTTTTTTTTTGAAGACCTAGCACCTAGTCTGTTTAATAGAACAACTAGCTTATTCCCAGTGCACTGAGGAGAACTGTATTTGACTACCTTTATAGAACTTGAAAACAGTTGGAGAGTGAGACCTTTGGTCTCAGAGAGGGTCACTCCTCTTCCCCCCTTTCTAGGGGCATGGCAATGAGTTTGTTCAGCTGGACTGAATCTGCTTTGTGGTGGAGCAGAAAGGCATCCTGTTAGCACCTTAATCTTGGACTTCCTAGTCTCAAAAAATGTGAGAAATAAATTTCTGTTCTTTGTAAGTTCGCAAGTCTCAGTATTTTGTTGTAGCAGAGGATTTGAGACAGGTCCACATTTATCATTTTACAATTAACTAAAACATATCCTAGTGTGCAGCATTTCTCTAGACAGTGACTTATTGTAAAAGAAAAAATCCTAACACTCTTAGCTTTTCCCTCCAAATAAATACATACTTAAAAAAATCAATTTATTAAAAAATCTGTAAAACCTGAGACACTCTTTCAGATCACTTCATAGTTGTCTAGAGTCAGAAGTTTGAATGAAATAGACTTGAATATAGGTTATTTCATACAATAAAAATATTGCTCTGTTTCGTTGGCTGCCATGAACTGAGCAACTTTCCTCTGCCATACCTTTCCAAGATGCTTTGTTATATGGGAGGAATGCTTTGTCACTCAAATGGCAGAAGACATGAGGGCAAGAGGGGCAAATTCCATCAATCCTTTTTATAAAAGCACTTAATCAAATTCAGGAGAATGCTCCCCTTATGGCACAATTACCTCCCAAAGACCACACCCCAAGACTGTTGCATTGGATATTAAGTTTCAGTGTGAATTTTGAAGGGATAAAATATTCAAACCATAGCATGGCATTATTTGTGTGTTTTTTAAATTTGTTTTTGAGTAGGGGAATGAGGCTATATAATATTCATGCTGTAGTACTTTAACTTTTATATAATCGTTTGAAGAGATGACACACTGAAAAGGGCTTCTCCCTCTGTCAATAGCTTGTCCACAAAGGAAGGGGGGTGGAGGGAGGGAAGCTGACCTGAGTTTGTTTTCTTTATAGAGTCCCCAGCAGAACCTGATAATGTTGCTTGATATTTATTGTATTTCTGATAAGAATTTAAAAAATTAGATCATACTACATGATACAAGTCTAATGGTAGAAAAAAAGATCCTTTTATGAACTTATGACTATAGTTTAAATTTAATGGAATTCTCTAATAACTTAATACAAGGAGATACTTTGTTCTATTTTCAGTTAGATATAATTGTCCCTCAATAGCTGTGGAGGATTGAAGACCCCCATGGATACCAAACTCCCTTATATAAAATGGCACAGATAGTTTTTATGCATATCCTTCAGCATGCTTTAAATAATCTATATCATTCATAGATTAATTTTGTGTGTGTGTTGTGTGTGTGTGTGTGTGTGTGTGTGTGTGTGTGTGTGTGTTTGTGTGTGTTACTGAGGATTGAACCCAGGGGCATTCTGCCTCTGAGCTACACCCCCAGCCCTTTTTTCAAATTTTTTGTTTTGAAATGATCTAGCAAAGTTGCTGAGTGTTTTACTACATTTCTGAGACTGTCCTGGAACCTGTAATACTCCTGTCTCAGCCTCCCAAGTACTAGAATTACAGGTGCGTGCCTCCACACCTTGCTTATAGATTACTTATAATACATGACACAATGTAAATGCTATGTGAATAGTTGTTATACTGTATTGTTTAGGGAATAAAGAATAGAAAAAAGTTTATATGTGTTCAGTATAGATGCAATCTAAAAAATATTGTTCAGTGTGGGTTGATGAATCTGTGAATGCAGAACCTGTAGATATGGAGGCCTAACTATATTTGAATTATTTAATTTTATGTATGCATATTTTATTTCCCTGGTGAAATTGAAAACTTTCTGAGTATAAAAATGCTTCCTTTCTCTCTGAAATAGGCATTCAGTAACTACCCATTGAATTACTACAAAATTACCTATTACCAAGTGCTCTTAACTCTGTATATGTGACTATATGCTGAGGTCCCATTATGAATTTCTTGGCCATAAAAACATACACATACACATAGTTTCCTTTATAGCTCATATGGTAAAAAAAAAAACAACAACAACAAAACAAAACAAAAACTAATGAGCCTTTTTTATTAAAGCCCTGCTAAACTTCTAGCTATCTTCTATTTTAAATAATGTAATAAAAGAAGATTGCCCTTTCTTGAAATATTTTATATCAATGCTAATCTAGTTATCATGCATGTTTTTCAAAATTCGTATTTGAGAAAGCAAAGAAGTCTTCAGAATTCAGTTTGAATGATATACTGATTTAACTATACCAATACCTGTTTTACCTGTAGACTGACAGCAGAACTGGGTTTAGGAATAGTGAAAGAGTAGACGAAAAAGAACAATGGTGGGGAATGGGAGGGTGCTGACCATAAATGGAGCTTATAAATATAAACTTCAGAACAACTATGTCTGCCATGAGAATATAGGTTTGGCTAGATAATTTTATCTCAAGTTCCATTGCTTGTCACTTCTCATTAACATAAAATTTTTAGCTTAGGTTTCTTTCACTAATTAAGATATCTTAAAGCAATATTTACATTCAAATGATTACTTATTTTTCTTTTTTTTTTTCCATAACCACTTCATACTTCTTAACTGGTAATAACACTTTATTTTTGAGCCTCCCCACTACTTCCATTTCCCATAGACCTAAATTTTCTGCCTTAATTACTTTAATCCTCTTACATATTCATTCTTTTGGTTCTGCTCAAGTCCTGAAAATCCTCCTAATTTTAAATCTCATTTTCTTTGAGAGTGTCTATATTGATTTTTAGGTAAATTAGAGATGTAGTTATATATTCAGTATCTAAGAATAAATCAAAATACCTTAATTGAAGTATTTAACACAGCTCTATACGTTTGAGAGCAACAAAACTCTCGTGAAAGGATTTGCTCTTGCTCAGGACAGTTTTATTTTCAGTTAAACTGATAGTTTATTTGAGTCAAATAGTTCATTTTCTTTCTTGCTTACTTGCTTGCTTTCTAGCTCTCTCTCTTGTTTTTTTTCTTGTACTGGGGATTGAGTCCATGGGCATTCTACCTTTGAGCTAGACCCCCAGCCTGATTTTATTTTATTTATTTATTTATTTTTTGCATTACTGGGGATTGAACTCAGGGGCATTCTACCTCCGAGCTATACCCCCAGCCCTATTTTTTTTTTTTTTTTTATTCTTTATTTTGAAACAGAGTCTCACTAAGTTGCAGAGTGCCTCACTCGGTAGCTGAGGCTGGCCGCGAACCTGGATCCTCCAGTCTCAGCCTCCCAAATGCTGGGATTACAAGCGTGCGCCACCACGCCCGGCTTCTGATTTTATTTTTATTATTTTTATTTTGAAACAGGGTCTTGCTAGGTTGATGAGAGTGTCACTACTTGCTGAGGCTGTGCTGTGATCCTCCTGTCTCAGCCTCTCAAAGTACTGGTATTACAAGCATGTGCTACAACACCTGGCTTGAATAGCTCATTTTCTAATGATGGTAGATAACTAATGACCCTGATATCAGAAATGTCTCTTTTCCATAGATAGAACTTTTACTCCTCTTTGGAAAGCAGGCAAATGAGTCTTTGAACTGGGCTGCAGATTTAGAAATTGGGACCATCCAAGGTAAGGGGATAATATAAAGAAGAGAAAAACTTTAATGAATGAAAATAATATTTTCAGAAAAATACATGTTTCAAATGAACCATCCATTTAAATATATGCTAGACATATACTGGAATGTTAAAAAATCAGGTTTCATTATAACTCCTAGTTTTCTAAGTCTCCAAGAAGTTTTAGATACCTTAAAATCAGATAATAACATAGAATCAGTAAGTGCCTTAAGTATATTATTTTCTAATTTATCTAGGAATTCTGATGGGAGGACATTGTACAAATGAGGCAGTTTTGGAAAGGGAGGATGTAATTGATAGCAGGTGAAGATATTAAGGGTAACTTTAGTTAGATATTTTATTTTACACTTCTAATATTTGATGACTCCTCTTGATTATTTAGTAGTAATTCTGTTTATCACATTGCCCCAGACCAGTATTAATTGAAATCCATAAGTGTGTCCCCCAATGCTTTCATTATTCTTTACTCCATAATGGTCACTAGAAGCAACCGGTGACTGGAGGAGGAGGTACAGAGTAAGACTGTAAGGATTGATATTAAAGGAAAAAATAACAGTTAAAAACAAGTCCTGTCACAGGATTTAGGATGGCAAATTAAAGCACCTTTTTTCCTCCTGGAAAAAAATAGCATCAAGTTCTTATCCTCTGATAAAGCACCTCATTACCCTTTTTGTTAACCTCTATAATATATTGCAGAATGTTACCTCACAATTTATCTTATATGATTTACATTTTAAGTCACTTTAGAAGATTTAAGAAAAATTCATGAATTCATGAGTTGCTTCAATACTTATAAAACACCTTAGTGGCTACATTTTGAAAAACTGTTCTCAGGTTCTTAAAGTATATCTGTTTAGTGAATTATATCCTACCAGGTATTCTTTTTAGTTACTTAGACATTACAAAGAGATCTGCTGAGACATTCAGACAAAGATGTCATTTGAAGGTGAAGCAATTTAAAAGAGGATGTTGTTTGTAGCCTTTATGGTGAATGTGCTTCAGTTTCTGACAGTGTTTTACAAGTCATACAGACATTTTTAAGCCTATAAAACAGGTTTGTGGCATTCCATTTGACTACCCGATGGTTTGTTTTTCACTTACCCACATTTTCCTCCATTAACCATGTAGTAAGTAGGTAGGTAAGTACCTTTTATGTGTTTAGTACAGTAATAGACCCTAGTGACATAGGATATGTTTCTCAGAAAGTTGCTCTCAGGAAGCATTCTTCTACTGAGAAAAACTGAAAAATAAAATTAAGCCAATGCATGGAATGTTGAAATGGGATAATATTAACATACTATCTTGGGCTAGGGTAAATAAAGGGAGTGATTATCACTATTTAGGGAATCACTTTTAGGGGGAAACTTAGGAACTCAGTTTTTAGAGATGATTGGGGATTTTCCAGGGCATTAAGGGAGGAAAGATTATTTAAGGGAGGGAATAGTATAAAATAGCATGGAATATTTGTGATACTCTGATTATTTGGTGTCCCCCATGTAGATTGTATATAGAGATGTTATGAGAGAGTCAATATTCATTCATTCATTCATTGATTCATTCACTCATTCTGGAGATTGAACCCAGAAACATTCTACCTTCAATCTACATCCCCAGCCCGATTTTATGTCTTATTTGGAAACGGTCTTGCTAGGTTGATGAGAGTGTCACTACTTGCTAAGGCTCTCCTCAAACCTGCAATTTTCCTGTCTCAGCTTCCGAAGTACTGGGATTACAGGAGTGCACAACCATACCCAGCTGGAGTCAATATTTAATTAAAGGGCAAATCAAAAACAGCTTTGAACCTGATCCTTTGGTAATAGAGAGCTATTTAAAACCTTACATTTGTTATATCCTGATTGTATTATGAAGTTTTCCAGGCATTAGCTCTGAATTGGAGATAGAAATGTGAGATTTGTTGACTTACAGGTTTTAGGAGAGCTGTGGGCAGAAGAATAAAAGATCTCCAACAATTGGTAATAAAAGACAAATAAATAAAAAAATAGGCAAGAATTTTGAGCAGAAATTTCACAAAAGATGATATGCAAGGAACCAATAAGCATAAGAAAACAGGGCTTACCTTTATGATACATACAGAGAATGAAACAAAAATGATCTACTAATCACCAGAATGCTTAAAATGGAAAGAGTAGAGAACAGTAACAAGTGAAAACAAGATTGGGAAGCCACTGTAACATTCACTACCTTTGGAAGTATACATTGGTATTACCAATTTGGAAAACTCTAGCAGTATCTTCTAAAATTGAACAAATGAACACATTATGACTGGGGTACTGGTCAATTGGCAATGTGTATGTGTATGTTTGAGAGAGAGATTGATAGCTACTGTTTGCTAATACTCCTTTTGTGAAGTGTCTATTTAGATCCTGTGTCCATTTTTTGATTTGCTTTCTTAGCTGTGATTTTCTTGAGTTCTTTCCTAGATATTAGACCTCTATCCAAAGAGTGACTGGCAAAAATCTTCCCCACTCTGTAGACTCTCTGTTGAGGTTCTTGATAGTTTCCTTTGCTGCACAAAAGCTCTTCAGTTTAATGCAATCCCATGTGTTGATCTTTCTTTGAGTTGCTTGTGTTTTGGGGGTCTTGTTGAGAAAGATTTTACCTGTGCCTGTGTGTTGAAGTGTTGGTCTTATGCCCTCTCTTCAAGTAGCTGCAAGGTCTCTGGCCTAACTTCCAGGTCTTTGATCCACCTTGAGTTGACTCTTGTGCAGGGTGAGAAAGTGGGGTTTATTTCCAGTTTCCTGCATATGGTTAACCAGTTTTGCCCAAACCATTTGTTAAAGAGGCTATCTTTTTTCTTGGCTCCTTTATAAAAAAATCAGTTGACTGTAAGCCTGTGGGTTTGTTTCTGAGTCTTCTGTTCTGCTCCATTGGTCTATGTGTCTGTTTTTGTGCCAATACCATGCTGTTTTTATTACTGTGGCTTTGCAGTACAGTTTGAAGCCAGATATTGTGATACTTCCTGCATGGTTTTTATTGCTAAGAACTACTTTGGCTATCCTGGGCTTTTTGTTATTCCAGAAGAATTTAAGGACTGATTTTTCTATGTCTGTGAGGAGTGACCTTGGTAATATCATGGGTATTGAATTGAATCTGTAGATCAGTTTTGGGAATATGGCCATTTTGATGATACTTATTCTGCCTATCCAAGATGGTATGTCCTTCCATCTTCTAAGGTCTTCATCGATTTCTTTCTTCAACTTTTTATAGTTTTCCTTATAGAGGTCTTTAACCTCCTTGGTTAGGTTTATTCCTACATATTTTATTTAACAGGGTGCTATTGTGAGTGGAATTGCTTTCTGGATTTCTTTTTTGGTTGATTTATGGTTGGCATATAGAAAAGCTTCTGATTATTTAAGATCGATTTTGTATCTGGACACTTTGATGAATTTGTTGATCAGTTCTGTAAGTTTTTTGGTTGAGTTTGTTGGGTCTTCTAAGTATAGTATCATGTCATCTGCAAAAGGGATAGTTTATCATGGAAGGTTTTTATATCTCCGTCAATTTTGAGAGAGAGTTTTGCTGGGTAGGAGAATCTTGGCTGCAAGTTATTTTCTTTCAGAGTTTGGAATATGTTACTCCAGCCTCTCCTGGCTTTCATGACTTGATTTGGGAGGTCTGGAGTGATTCTAATTGGTTTGCCTCTAAATGTCACTTGGCCTTTTACTTT
>PVLC010048272.1:0-10805 GCA_004027655.1 Graphiurus murinus
AAAAAAAAAAAAAAAAAAAAAAAAAAAAAAAGAATAAAAAAAAATAGGGCTGGGGGTAGAATGCCCCTGAGTTCAATCCCCAGAACCACAAAAAAAAAAAAAGTACAGCTTTTATGTTTTTACATATAAGGTGTTTTTTTTTATTAAAATATAGGGCTCAGTTACTCAGGCATAGCTAGGCAAACTAGTGGTAGTATGTTATTTAGTGAAGAACAAGACTAGGTATGTGCAATTAAAAGTGAGGGGTTACAAACGTCCACATCTTAGGTCCCAACACAACCTCACTGGCAGCCTAGGATGCAGTCCTCAGGCTACACATGAAGGAATTCCTTTAAGTGTAAGTTTTACATATACTATGTTACCTATTAAATCTGTTTATACCTTAACTGATTTTTAGATTAAGTCTTTGAGATCATTATCTCTACTAACTGAGAGGTCTCTTTTCAAACATTTCTTATATGTGGCAAAATAAATCTGGGGAAGGGCTTCCTCAAATTAAAAAAAAAAAAAAAAAAGGAATCATAAAAAGAAAAAAATTAGGCTAATTCCACAGTTCACTTTTGTATAGCTATTGCAAGTAAATCTTACAAATAATTTCTAGGGTAGGCTTAACACCTGGGGGAGTAATCTTCTATATTCCCAAACGCATATTAAAATGCTAGCACAGAGCTACATCAAGTGTGTTTATTTCTCCAAGAGCAAGGGAAAGCTCTCAGGTGTGTGAACCACTGTGTCACAGTTCCTTAATGTCGAATCTAAGTCCTCCTTAGTCATACACTGCTTCTGTATAATTACTGTAAAATATATATAATTTATGTATAATATATTACACATGTCAATCTGGTCTTGTGTGTAAAGGATGAGGTAACAAACTCAGATGTGATGAAAGTCTGGGCTTCTCTGAAGAAACCACCAGGAAATATGTTTTAAAATTCATAGTAGATGGCTTACATCATTCATCAGTTGGTATCAAACTTTTACATATTAATGCAAAGAAGGCTTATTCTTGCAGGATTCATGAAGTTATGGAATCCAATGGCCCAGCCCATCTCTATGTTGATTGTTGTATCACACTGCCACCTTCCCCCACCCCAAACTGCTTTGGTTGCTTGAGTCTTTAAGGCACTAAGCAAAGACAGTAGTGGGCATAGTCGTGAGAGACCAGTCTGTAGGTCCCATGACTGCCTTTGTGGCTCTTCTGAAGAGTTGGAGTTGACATGAGCATTCCAAGTGGGGCTCTCACAGAAGCCACTGATAAGATAGGACAACGAATGCTGGACAACAATTTTGTTATTTTACTCTTCAATTCCTTCATTGAATAAACATTATACAACTCCAAATGTGATCAAATTAATCACTGAGAAAAATTGTTTTAAATGTGAAAATGAAATACCTTCTTTACCTTAAAACCTTTTAACAATAGTCTATCCATATTACTAAAACAATTTATGAAATTGGTGAACGTAGTTGAAGCACCCCCAGTGCAAACTGTGAAAAGGATTTCGGTGTTTGTTTATTTGTTTGTTTAGTTTGTGGTGCTGGGGATTGAATGTAGGAGCATTCTAACTCCAAGCTACACACCCAGCCCTGTTTGTTTGTTTTTGTTTGTTTGTTTGTTTTAAAAGGGTCTCTCTAGGTTGCTGAGAGCCTCACTATCCTGCTGAGGCTGTCCTCAAATGTGCCATCCTCCTGTCTCAGCCTCTGACGTACTGGGAATGCAAGCGTGCGCCACGATGCCTGGTAGGAATGAGTTGTTTTGCTTCATTTTTTAGTACTGGGGATTGAATCCAGGAGCATTATCCTCTGAGCTACACCCCCAGCCCTATTTTATTTTTTATTTGGAAACGGTCTCATTAAGTTATGGAGTGTCTCAATAAGGTGCTGAAGCTGGCCTCGAACCTAGGATCCTTCTGCCTTAGCCTCCCAAGTACTGGGATGAGCAAACATGTGCCACTATCACACGTGGCTAGGAAATAGTATTTTTAAAAATACTTTCCCTCATACCTGGGAGGAAAGTTTGTAAGTTTAGCTATACAGGAAAGCTTTCCCTTAAGACCCAGTCAACTGAAACAGGAGGCTGCACGTGCACAGTAGGTACATAAAGACAATGCAACAACCCTCATCCACAGAAACCTGATAAAACGGCTCTCTTCCCACTGATTCTGCAGTAGCACAAAATAAGAACAGAGAATCACTTCACATTCCAAGAAAAGTAGCATGTTATCTCAACAGATAATCCAGAGCAGAGATTTTAGTCCGTGTATCTTCAGAGGTCTACAGGGTATATGCAAATTTTATGTATATACACATCTTCCTAAGTAAAAATCTATAGTTCTCACCACACTGTAAAATTACAGGCAACAACAGGAACCCAGAGAAAGAATCATAAATTTTTCCCCACCCTTAATTTCATATCACCTTTATATGACCCAAGAGTAAAGAGAAACGTTCCATAATGAAGAAGGTTAAAATTGTTACAGGAAGATTTTGCTCACAGCAGACCTGGACACAAACATTTTAAATTTGTATGATACAAACCCACTCCCAAATGTCAAGTAAAAACTGGAGACCCTCTTCTGGTCAAGCCATTTTGACACTCTCAAACTAGGGGATTAACAGCTGAAGATGGTCAGCTTACACCGTCAGCACTATCAATTGTTGGAAACTGGAATGTTACATGTTCTCATAGGAATTTTAAGTTCAATAAGAGTATTGGCACACCCTGCTTTTATTCATTTTTCTTATTAAATTCCCTCCTTGCTGCCAATTTTTCTGAAATATCTTACATAGAACAAATGCTTGTTAAACATCTGAACAAACAAAGTACAATTACACAAACCCAACACGAGTCAGGTGGACATCAGTATTAACATAGACCTGCCAGGTACAGGCAATGGGCCAAATCTCTATTTCTGGCCTTTTTTTTTTTTTAACGAACATATTCAGTGGCATGACACTCACAGTAGGATAGAATATGACAGCATTATTACAAGGTATTCATGTCAATACAACTTTAAAACCAGGGAACAGGGCAGTACTGAGTAGAGATGAAATAAACAAACAGAAGCCAAGCCGGTCAGGACGGAGTAAGGTTGAGGTTAGTGGCAACAGCATGTGTGTGGTTTCCAGGAAACCTTCAGTAAGACTGCTGTTAGCCCTAGCCCCGCACCTTGCCCAGCCCAGTGTGCTGCCTCTTCCTCCAGCTCCCGTCTGGCTCAGAGCAGCACTGCCCTGCTCCCAGGGTGCAGCCGCCCAGCCTGGACTCACCTTGGAAGTGGAAGGTCCGGAAGTTTAAGACCTGTTAATGCGGCATGCCAAAAGTGCAACGAACATGTACACTTCATACATTCATGTTTCCAGAGAGAGAAAATGTGCCACCAGTAAGACAGCTCTACACAAAATACTCCCGATAAAGTCAGATTCTTAAACACCCACTTTTACCAGCAATGTAAGAACAGAACAATAGAGGTCATCACTGCACCAGGAAAATCGCCTAATGGATTAAAGTACCAAAAATAATCATGGCATCACCTACTTTAACTGCCATTATTTGCCCACTTGGTTTGTGGACCATTTTGTTGACAGAACCATAAGCTCCTCGTCCAATTTCGCCAAGGTCTTTCAAGTCCTCTGCAGTGAAATCCCAGTGCTGCTCAGGGGAGATCTTCAGCTTTCCTGACGACTCAATGCTGTGTGTTCTCAGTCTCTCTCTGTTAAGATATTGGGAAGCAAGTTTTCCACATTTTAAATAGGTTTTGACTTTTAACTTGTACTGATTAATATGTGGGAAAAAATTTTTCTCATAAGTTACATAAACAGTCTGATCTCTAGCTTTTTGTAGTTTGAGTGTCATCTTGTTTTGTTTGTTTTTTGACACATTGAATTTAAAAAAAAAAACTAAATTAAGGTAGCAAGTACATATAGCTTCAATGACATTCACAAAATCAAATTTCCATTACTGACCAAACTAACGCTGTCAGTTTTCATTTACAAATATTAGATCTTTTTCAAACTTTGCAAAAGTATATAATCAAATGAAAATACAAGGAGCTACAAACTTAATTAACAAAAAGTGTTTACTCCATTATGATGAGACTATAATGCATCAATAAGAACATTTTTTAAAAAGCATTTATCTAGCCGGGCGTGGTGGCGCACACTTGTAATCCCAGCATTTGGGAGGCTGAGACTGGAGGATCTGGGTTTGCGGCCAGCCTCAGCTACCTAGGGAGGCACTCCGAAACTTAGTGAGACTCGGTTTCAAAATAAAAGAATAAAAAATAGGGCTGGGGGTATAGCTCGGCGGTAGAATGCCTCTGAGTTCAATCCCCAGTACCACAAAAAAAAGCAAAAAAAAAAAAAAAAAAGCATTTATCTTACCCAATATTAATTATTGTTTTTTAAATGTGCTTCTATTGGTGCATTATAATCTCACATCATAATGTAAATCATGTTGACAATGACATACATGCACACAGCACTTGGTGGGCCCCCCAACATTAATTATTTGAGGCTCAATCTGGTCTCTGAATTTGCTATGCCTTAGCATTACCTGGGAAGACTTTTTAAGTTCCAAAGCTCAGGAATAGGAATCAGAAAGCAGTATTTTCAAGATCCCTGGGTGATTCCAGCAACACCTGGGAACTAGTGCTCTGCACCGTTCTTGTTAAGCCCATGCTCAGGTAGGGGTCAGCTAACTGAATAGCTAGCTGACTCTAGGAGGAAATCTGTCATATGCTACTCGAAATTGAAATTTTGGGCCTTTGTTCAATAGGTAGAATAATGGGCTGAAAAATGAGTTGCTGGGGGAAAAAAAAAGAGCTTACTCATTAGATTTGCATTAAATAAAATAGCACCTCCAAAATTCCCAACCTGGAGATCGACACATGTTAATCCAATGAAAAATGAAGAAAATTTCTCTCTTACACACACACACACACACACACACACATCATCATCATCATCATCATCATCATCATCATCCTAGAGACACAGTTCATAAAGAGTCCATTAAATATCAATTACATTTTTCAACTTCACATTAAATGATCAGAATCTCTTTTAAACTCTAATTTTGTGATACAAACAAGATAAGGTTAAGTGCTTGTTTATTTTAGTCCAAAACTTTCAAACTGTTTTCTCCAATTAGTGTAATTGTTTTCTGTAGCTTCTCCTAAGGTTCACAAAAATTTTATTTTATTTTATTTTTTTGCGGTACTGGGGATTGACTCAGGGGTGTTCTACCTCCGAGCTATACCCCCAGCCCTATTTTTTATTCTTTATTTTGAAAACAGGTCTCACTAAGTTGCGGAGTGCCTCACTAGGTAGCTCAGGCTGGCCGCGAACCCGGATCCTCTGGTCTCAGCCTCCCGAATGCTGGGATTACAAACGTGTGCCACCACGCCCGGCTTTCACAAAAATTTTAGAATGTTAAAATCTCTCCTCCAGAATAGTTATATATACTAATATTAATAATAATCAGGATTCAAGGTTACAGCTCAAAGATTAGCACACTTCATGTAAACAACTTAGTGAATCAGCATTTCAAATAACAGAGTCTCGAATCAGAGTAATTACATTTATCATTCTTACTCTTCTTACCACTTTAGAATTTGCTCTCGCCTTAATTCAAGCCTACGTATTCACACTTTTAGTAAGCCTTTATTTACATGATAATACCTAATGACCCACCAAACCCATGCATACCATATAGTTAACCCAAGCCCTTGACCATTAACAGGAGCATTATCAGCCCTTCTTCTTACATCAGGCCTAGTAATATGCTTCCATTTTGACTCTTCTACTCTCCTCCTTTTAGGGCTTATAACAAATACCCTGACAATATTTCAGTGATGACGGGATGGCGTACGCGAAGGAACCTTTCAAGGCCATCATACCCCTATTGTCCAAAAAGGCCTCCGCTATGGTATAATCTTACTTATTGTATCCGAAGTTTTCTTTTTTGCAGGATTCTTTTGAGCTTTCTACCATTCGAGTCTAGCCCCCATGCCTGAGTTAGGAGGGTGCTGACCACCAATAGGCATTTTCCCCCTTAATCCACTAGAAGTCCCTTTACTTAATACTATTGTTCTACCCGCATCCAGAGTCTCAATTACCTGGGCTCACCACAGTCTAATAGAAGGAAATTGAAAACATATAACCCAGGCTCTATTACAATCCTACTAGGCTTATATTTCACTATTCTCCAAGGCTCTGAATACCTAGAAATATCCTTTACTATTTCAGATGGAGTATATGGCTCAACATTTTTTATAGCTACAGGTTTCCACGGACTTCATGTGATTATTGGCTCTACTTTCCTGTTTGCTTAATATGTCAATTATCACTTTACATCCAACCACCATTTTGGCTTTGAAGCTGCTGCCTGATATTGACATTTTGTTGACGTAGTTTGACTTTTCCTATATGTATCTATTTATTGACACTTCACAATACCAGTTTCTATTCATACAAGTGCTTTTCAGTTCAAAACCTTCCATCCACAGTAGTTGATACTCTAGCATGTGAGTCACAAGAAGTTCAGCAATCGGGGGCACAGTGACCAGATAGGTAACACTGAAGCCAGAACTGACCTTTTAAGATAGAAATCGGTCTGGGCAAGAGAGAAATATTCTCAGTAGTCTTTTTTATGAAGTAATTGATTAAGCCAGGAAATATACTAATAGAAAGAAATTCTACATATCATAATTATTATTCTATAATCACTGGCAAGTAGGTATCATTTCTGTGGTTCAGTTTGATTATTGGTGAAACACAGCACTAGCCTACTGCTAAGGTAGCTGGAAAAAGTTAACTACAATTACTTGTAAACTAGAAGCAACATTTTATTAGTATTCACTAATATAAGTTTAGTATTATGGAATATCTCTACTAAGAATTCAGCTTACCGCAGTCTGCTATATAAAGTTTTGTGGTTTTTTGCTTGTTTTTAACGTGAACAGGTTAAGTGCTAAGAGATGCAAGGTATCTTCTTGAGCCAATGAAATTGTCCAAAAGTTGAATATGGTGAACACTTCAAATGTGTGGGTTATAGGCATGCACATTCTATCTCAGTAAAGCTGACAAAAGAAAAAGGCGAACAAGAGAACATGACTACTACCCAGATTTCCACGTTTCTTACTTTGAAAAAGAGATGCAAAAAACAAACAAAAGCCGGGCGTGGTGGCACACGCTTGTAATCCCAGCATTTGGGAGGCTGACACTGGAGGATCCGGGTTCACAGCCAGCCTCAGCTACCTAGTGAAGCACTCCGCAACTTAGTGAGACCCGTTTTCAAAATAAAGAATAAAAAATAGGGCTGGGGGTATAGCTCAGAGGTAGAATGCCCCTGAGTTCAATCCCCAGTACTGCAAAAAAACAAATTTAAAACAAAAAACAAAAACAAAAGTCTGCCATAGTCACAATACCAGCAGAGCAGTGAGTATAGACTTCACTCATACTAATATGGCGGCATTTTTTCCAGTAAAACTGAATCAACTTCAACAGCCCAAAGAGGGTAACTTCCAAAGGACCACAGCAGATATAGTCTGGAGGCCAAACCTGAACCTTACAATTAAACTCTAGCAGTTGATCAATTTCTATCCTAAACCACATTAGAGGCCTAGGAAATAAGAATATGAATAGAAAACACCCCACTGAGATGATTGGTGAAAAGTAAAAACCAGTAAAGATGTTAAGTTTACACTATTTTACAGTGGTATTCCTAAGAGAAAAAGAGTTCCCTAACTTCTCTTTGGGATAACACATATCTTGAAAAAGATCTGTATCTTATTTAGAAAAAAAATTCTTAAACATCCCTCCATTCTATTCTATTCACAATTTTCTATGCACACTTTTATACAGGTCACCTTTAGTTGCCTTCAGTGAATACTCCAAAGGATTCTGACTCCAAGATTCTCTTTATCAACCCGGGAAATTCAGCCAAGAGCACCCAGTAACCACCAGTTGCCACCAATATCCGTTCTCTTCCTAAAGGCATCGTCTTCTACTCCAGGCCGCAATGCATTCAGCTAAAAGGCTCTACTGCTCAGCTGCTGTGGACTGAGTAGTGTTCCTTCCCAAATATTCATGTTCAAGTCCAATAAGATAGGAATGAAGGATAAATGAAGGTTAATGGAGGTGGGGGTCCTAATCCAATAGGATTAGTGCCCTTTTACGAGGAGACACCAGAGAGGCCCATATCCTCTCACATGCACAAAGAAGAGGTCCTCTGAGCACCCAGTGAGATGGGGATCATCTGCAAGCCAAGGGTAGAGGCCTCACAATGAAACTTATCTTGCCTGCACCTTGAACTTCTGAGCAACAAATTTATATTGTTTAGGCCATTTAGTCTGTGTATATGTGTATACATATATATATAGACACACACACACACACTCACACAGAGTACTCAGAAGGAGTTGATTTGGTAGAAAGAAGGTCCTGGGCTCGGATGGAGTTCAGTGGGGTAAAGCACTTGACTTGCTTGTGCAAGGTTTGATCTCCAGTACCAAAAAAGAAAGAAAGCCAGGCGTGGTGGCGCACGCTTGTAATCCCAGCATTTGGGAGGCTGAGACTGGAGGATCCGGATTCGCAGCCAGCCTCAGCTATCTAGTGAGGCCCTCTGCAATTTAGTGAGACCCTGTTTCAAAATAAAGAATAAAAAATAGGTCTGGGGGTATAGCTCGGAGGTAGAATGCCCCTGAGTTCAATCCCTAGTAACACACACACACACACACACACACACACACACACACACACACACACCACACACACACTTAAAAAGTGAAATAGAAAGAACATCCTTTTTCTTTTCCCCATCCTCCTCCTTATTGCCTGAAATGTCCTAACTAGAATTCCAGTCACCCTCAATTCCCTTGAGAATGCAAAGATGTCCTGAAAATGATGGAGAACATAAAAGCAGTCTACAATCTGATGCCACTGAAGGCACTACGGCAACCCTAGCCTGCCCGTCTCCAGACTTATCTCTGGAAAGGGGAAATAAACTAGTCTAGCCCATTGTTTGTTTTTATCCTTTTTGTCTATATGCAAACAACCTACGTTTAATTAATTCAGCTCCTAATGCTGTATTACTTTCCAGTCATTCTCAAAGAAGAAGGCAGTGCCCCACATTCCCAACAGCTACAAGTGTGGGGCAGTGGCCTGGTCCCTACGATGACTGAGAAATGCAATGCTAACACCTTCTGATCCACAGACCAGTACCAGGCAAAAGCACTTCCTTGAATAGACTCCTTAACTTTGGTGTCTGATTTCTTAGAGCCTGACTAAATCCCATGACAATTAATTCTTAGTGTTCAAAGACTCCATAATTCCACATTCTAGGTACACACACGGAATACTTAACTAGGGCTTGAATCCATACAATACAGGTCTTATTAAAGTACAATGATGCACAGATACTATATTTTCAAATTAAGGAATTATTTTGTGTGAAATTTTGAAAACTGTCATCTTTGAGCCTACATGTTTGTGCTAAAGTCCTTAATGATTTCTTATCTCCTGGATAGAAATGACCAATTTAAGCCAGGCGTGGTGGCGCACGTTTGTAATCCCAACACTTGGGTGGCCGAGACTGGAGGATCCAGGTTCGCAGCCAGCCTCAGCTGCTTAGTGAGGCCCTCCGCAACTTAGTGAGACCCTGTTTCAAAATAAAGAAATAAAAAATAGGGCTGGGGTGTAGCTCGGAGGTAGAATGCCCCCAGGTTCCATCCCTAGTACTGCAAAAAAAAAAAAAAAGACCAATTTATCCATTTACTATTTAATACTGCATCTCTTGTTAGTTGTCATTCT
The DNA here is from genome assembly GCA_004027655.1 of Graphiurus murinus. Classification (NCBI taxonomy): domain Eukaryota; kingdom Metazoa; phylum Chordata; class Mammalia; order Rodentia; family Gliridae; genus Graphiurus; species Graphiurus murinus. The sequence continues at coordinate 9,811 of PVLC010048272.1, forward strand.
TTCATTGATCTAGATAAATCTATCAACTTCTGAAATCCAACAGACTCATTTAAAAAAAAAAAAAGAACATGACATAACATCCAGAAGATTAATCAGACTGGGCACTGAAAAACCCTATCTGTTCAGTGTGTCTAAGAGCTGCCCGGGGCTTGTTACATAGGTCACTGGGCTTCTCTTTAAGTGGCACAACCAAGGCAGGCCACAACCTGCACCTACACCACCATCCTTTTTCTATTGAATATGGCTGTGTCACCTTTGAAAATTCAGCAGGAACACAAGTATCTGCGCCTTTTTTTCCTACCATATTATCCAATCCAAAAGTCCTCCCAAAACTACACATTGGAAGATTTAAAAAAAAAAAAAAAAGCCGGGCATGGTGGAGCACGCTTGTAATCCCAGCATTTGGGAGGCTGAGACTGGAGGATCCGGGTTCCCAGCCAGCCTCAGCTACCTAGTGAGGCCCCTCGCAACTTAGTGAGACCCGGTTTCAAAATAAAGAATAAAAAATAGGGCTGGGGGTATAGCTTGGAGGTAGAATGCCTTTGAGTTCAATCCCTAGTACCGCAAAAAAAAAAAAAAAATTTTCAGAAATAATTTTTTCTTTTGTATTTTTCTATATTATGTATAGATTACAAAAATGGCATGTAATATCTACTGCCTTACAGATTCTGCATAAACTAAGATAGTAGTCATTTAAAAATTTGTATTATAAACCAGGCATGGTAGTGTGCACCTGTAATCCCAGTATTTGGGAGGCTGAGACAACAGGTTCACAGGTTCAAAGCCAGCTTCAGCAACTCAGTGAGGTCCCTCAGCAATTTAGTGAGAATCTGTTTCAAAATAAAAAATACCAGCCTCAAGCCGGGCGTGGTGGCGCACGCTTGTAATCCCAGCATTTGGGAGGCTGAGACTGGAGGATCCGAGTTCGAGGCCAGCCTCAGCTACCTAGTGAGGCACTCCACAACTTAGTGAGACCCTGTTTCAAAATAAAGAAT
>PVLC010048273.1:0-10808 GCA_004027655.1 Graphiurus murinus
GGAAAAAAAAAAAAAAAAAAAAAAAAAATGGAGCAGGGTGTGGTGACACACACCTGTAATCCCAGGTTGACAGAGGACTGCAGTTTCAAGGCCAGCATCAGGAATTTAACAAATTCAAAACAAAAGTAAATAGAGTCAGGTGTGGTAGTGCACACCTACTTGGGAGGCTGAGACAGGAGGATTGTAGTTTCGTGGCCAGCCTCAGCAACTTGGGAGGTCCTCAGTAACTTAGTGAGACCTTTTCAAAACAAAGAATAAAATAGTTATAGTTCAAAGGTAAAATGTCTCTGGATTCAATCCCTAGTACCACACTACCGCCCCCCCTCCCCCACACACACATGAGCAAGCACTCTAAGGAAAGTAGCAAAAGCTTGGTGGAAAAGCCCTGAAGATGAGGAGGGTGGAGGAGGAAGGAGATAGAAGTCAATGTAGATTGTAATGCCTGGGCTAAAGAAAGAGTTAAATTTCCTTTTCTTTTTTGGTACTAGGGATTGAACCCAGGAGAATCCTACCTCTGAGATATACTTTCAGCCCTTTTTTTTATTTTGAAACAGGGTCTTACTAAACTGCTGAGGCTGGCCTCAAACCTACAATCCTCTTGTCTCATTCTCCCAAGTACTGGGATTACAGGCATGTGCCCGACTCAGGTTAATTTTCAAATTAATCAATAATATATAAATGTTTTTACTTTGGGAAATTGACAAGCATACTATTATTATACAATAGTTAAACAATACTCTATAGTAATACTTGAGACAAACTCCAATAGAACAAGAGATAATAACCACATTCCTCGAAAGCTAGTTATTCTTTTTCTCCCCCTGCTCCAATCAAAGATAACCACACTGTCTTAACCACGAATTATACCCCCAGCCCTATTTTTTATTCTTTATTTTGAAACAGGGTCTCACTAAGTTGCGGAGAGCCTCACTAGGTAGCTGAGGCTGGCCTCGAACCCGGATCCTCCTGTCTCAGCCTCCCAAATGCTGGGATTACAAGCGTGCACCACCACACCTGGCTTTCTTAACCACATTCTAATGGGCACTAATAGATATAAGCAAGGATAGCAAAAAGGAAGGTACTCTGTGCTTTTTATAAATCCAGTAGATTGGGAGAAATTAGCACAGAGTATGCAAAGGACAAAATGATGTGACATACTTCAAAGGTCAGAAAGGAAGAGAAAATGTAGCATTTTTGAATGGCTACTGTATTTTAAGAATTCCCAGTGGGGCATGGTTGCATGTGCCTATAACCTAGTACTTGGGAGGCTGAGACAGATTGATTGATTGCAAGTTTGCAGCCAGCCTAGGTGTTTTACCAAGACTCTCAGCAACTTTGTGAGACCCTGCTTCTAAATAAAAAGTAAAACAACAACAACAACAACAAAAAAAACAAACTTAAAACTTCAGAAATCAAAAGAATCTTATTTGTAGGGTGAATTTTCTCGCTTTTTTTTTTTTTCTTTTTTGCAGTAGTGGGGGTTGAACCCAGGGGTATTCTACCTCTGAGCTACCTCCCTAGTCCTATTTTTAATTCTTTATTTTGAAACAGGGTCTCACTAAGTAGCTGAGGCTGGCCATGAACCTGGATCCTCTAGTCTCAGCCTCCCAAGTACTGGGATTACAAGCATGTGCCACCATGCCTGGTAATTTTCTCACTTTTTTTTTCGGTATTGGGGATTGAACTCAGGGGAGTTCTACCTCTGAGCTATACCCCCAGCCCTATTTTTTTTTTTTTTTTTTTTGGTACTGGGGATGGAACTCGGAGGCATTCTACTTCCAAGCTATACCCCTAGCCCTATTTTTTTATTCTTTATTTTGAAACAGGGTCTCACTAAGTTGCGGAGTGCCTCACTAGGTAGCTGAGGCTGGCCTCGAACCCGGATCCTCCAGTCTCAGCCTCCCGAATGCTGGGATTACAAGCGTGCGCCACCACGCCCGGCTCCTATTTTTTTATTCTTTATTTTGAACCCGGGTCTTATTAAGTTTTGGAGCGCCTCACTAGGTAGCTGAAGCTGGCTGAGAACCTGGATCCTCAGGTCTCAGCCTCCTGAATGCTGGGATTACAAGGGTGTGGCACCATGCCCAGCTTGTCACTTTTAATAAAACCAAGTTTCTCCACCTTTTCTCTCTGGGACATGACATGTGGCAGAGGCTAAAGGTGAACAGAACCTACAGGAATTGAATGGGGGAACAGGGGTAGAAAGAAGAAACATTTTATTCCAGAAATGGAGGAAGCTAAATTATGATTTTTTAGCTGGGCATGGTGGCATACTCTTGTAATCCCAGTTCTTGGGAGGCTCACAGGTTTGAAGACAGCCTCAGCAAGTAGTGAGACTCAACAACCAAGTGAGACCATGTTTCAAAATAAAAACAAAATAAGGAGGTGTAGCTCGGAGGTAGAATGCCTCTGGGTTCAATCCCCAGTACTAGAAAGAAAAAAAAAAGAAAGAAAAAGATTTTTCCCCCATCCTAAAGTCTTAGGGCACTTTATCTGTTATCTCCCATGATACTGGCATTATTAGTGTTTAGGAAGCAATTATCTGGGTCTTTGGGCAACAGTGCTAACAGGCATAAGGGATTATCACTAAGAGGAATGGACATAGATAACCAAAGAGCAGAGGTTCACAGCTGCTAAACTAGAAAGTGAATGAGTTTATTCTCTCATATGCAGAAGCTAGAGACTTCAGATAATCGAGGAGAAACTGCAGTGGACCCAGGGAGGTGGTCTAAGGAAAGAGGAGGGGACAAGGGAGGATCAATGAAGGAATTCCTTCCATAGATATGACGTACATATGTGAGAATACCAATGTTAATCTAACACCCTGTATGGGGCAGGAGGTGGGGGGTGGAATGGGGAAGGAGCTGGGGGAAGCCCACCAACTGCTATGTGCACGTATGTCAATGCCAACATGATTTACATTACGGTTTTTTTTTTTTTTTTTTTTCCCAGTACTGAGGACTGAACCCAGGGCATTCTACCTCCAAGCTACACCCCCACCCCTATTTTTTATTCTTTATTTTGAAACAGGGTCTCACTAAGTAGCTGAGGTTGGCCGCAAACCCGGATCTTCCGGTCTTAGCCTCCCAAGTACTGGGATTACAAGTGTGCGCCACCACGCCTGGCTTTGATTTACATTATGATGTGAGATGATAGTGTACCAATAAAAGCACATTAAAATAGATAAATTAAACCCGAGTCAATTAGGCCAGTTAATAATGTTTCACTAATTTGAAATATTAATTATATATAGTTATGCCTAAGTAGTTTTCAAAATTAAAGTTTAATTGTTTTATAGATACATTTTAATATAAATTTAGAGAAAACCTGTGTTAATAAGTATAAACACATATGTAAAAGTAGTATTTCAAGCCGGGCGTGGTGGCGCATGCGTGTAATCTCAGCATTTGGGAGGCAGAGACCAGAGGATCCAGGTTCGCAGCCAGCCTCAGCTATCTAGTGAGGCACTCCACAACTTAGTGAGACCCTGTTTAAAATAAAGAATAAAGCTGGGCGTGGTGGCACACACTTATAATCCCAGCATTTGGGAGGGTGAGACAGGAGGATTCCGGTTCGAGGTCAGCCTCAGCTACCTAGTGAGGCACTCTGCAACTTAGTGAGACCCTGTTTCAAAATAAAGAATAAAAAATAGGGCTGGGGGTATAGCTTGGAGGTAGAATGCCCCTGAGTTCAATCCCCAGTACCACACACACACACACACACACACACACACACACAAGTATTATTTCTCAGGCTATATATTAGATTAAATAACCACTTAAGTAAAAAAAAAAAAATGAGTTTATCACAAAGGTGCAGACTATAGAACAGATGTCATTACAAATGAGGTCTAAAATCAAGGATTACATTCTACTAGCTGACAAAATAATCTGTGCTTTAGTCCACCAGAGGAAACTAAAGAAACACCACCCACGACAATGTTCATTATTTACCAATCTGAGTGAAGCTGCAGGAATGGCAGAGGACAGAATGAAGTACTTAATGATGCAAATACTAAGATCATACCTTTTACTCTGAAGAGAAACTACTGACTACATCTTAGTTAACTGCTCTCCAGATGTTTCTTTTTCTTTTTTTTTTTTGCAGGTCCTGTAGATGGAACTCAAGGCCTCAGGCATGCTAGTGAAGTACTCTACCACTGAGCTACAGTCCCAGCCCCCAGATGTTTAAAGAGAACACTATGAAATGCAGACATCTGCAAGCTATATATAGCATAAGGCAAATTGTTCTGCCTTTTAATTTAATTACCAGGATACATCTTGGAATGCTCAAGAGTCTAATGACTGCAGCATATTAAGTTTTTCTAGGAGAAATAAAAATCAAAAGCAAAAACTAGCTGGAGTTGCCATAGGGATGGAGAAAACAAACCATCTCATTACTCTAAAGATACAGTGGAAACCACAACTGATTAACTTGAATTTTTCTTTCTTTCCCTAGCTGATTCAAAATCACAACCACCTAGCAACCATTGTTTTGATGATTCACTAACTAAGCATTTACAAAAATACAAAAAAAATTTTTTTGAGGTTCTAGAAATTGCACCCAGGGCCTCTCACATGCTAGGCAAGGGCTCTACCAATGAAGTAGTTTTCAAATTTACTTAAATTCCATTTCTTATAAGGTATGATTTATTCACCAGAAATCCAGTTTCCAACTGTATTCTAAACTATTTTTCAATAGGAATTCAACCTCAAGCACAGAACCCCCAGAAAAGCAAAAGGCCTTAGAACAACCCTCAAAATTCATGCACTAATACTCTATACACCAGAACTTATTTTCTCACTTAATATTGATATGCTTTCCTAATTCACAGCAAACTAGCATATTTTAATTAAAAGTAAGGAGCAGCTGGGCTTGGTAGTGCATGCTTATAATCCCATTCCTTAGGAGGCTGATACAGGAGGATCATAGGTTCAAGACCAGCATTCTGCAACTTAGTAAGACCCTGTTTCAAAACAAAATATAAAATAGGGCTGGGGGTGCAGCTTGGAGGTAAATGCCCCTGGGTTCAAAACTCAGTCTCTCTCTCTCTCTCTCTCTCTCTCTCTCTCTCTCTCTCTCTCTCACACACACACACACACACACACACACACACACACACACACACACACACACACAGAGCGAGGGGCAGAGGGAAAGAAAGAGCAAAAAGAGAGAACTAGTGACCACCAGCAAGTAACAACCACTTGGAATCCAAGAAGTCTCAGACACAAATTCAAACATTCAGCAATGGGAAGGATTATTTTGCATAGGCACTAATAAAAATCATACACTTTTAACTTGCTCGGCAGTACCAAGGTACTGTTCTGTGTAGGAAGGCAGGGAAACATGCACTTTAGATTTCAAATCTATTATCTAAGTCTTTTATTAGTTTAACAATTTTGAATAGACAAATTAAACTTCCTGGGAAGCAAATGTTTAGCTGATAATGGGAAAATATTTTCTATTTAAAAATTTAAATTATAGCCGGGTGTGGTGGCACACACTTGCAATCCCAGCATTCGGGAGGCTGAGACTGGAGGATCCGGGTTTGCGGCCAGCCTCAGTTACCTAGTGAGGCCCTCTGCAACTTAGTGAGACTCGGTTTCAAAATAAAGAATAAAAAATAGGGCTGGGGGTATAGCTCGGAGGTAGAATGCCCCTGAGTTCAATCCCCAGTACCACGAAAAAAAAAAAAAAAAATTAAATTATGTAATATACTAGTGTTTTCATCAAAATTTAAGTCTCCCCTGACTACCACTTGTGCCCAAAGTCTTCTTAGGAGTGACCATTCTCAGTGATTTAAACATATATTCTATCCAGGGATGGTGGCGCATGCCAGCAATCCCAGCCTCCCAGCACTTGGGAGGCTTAGACAGGAGGATCACAGGTTCAAGGACGGCCTCAGCAAGTAGTGAGATTCTCATCAACCTAGTGAGACCTTGTTTCAAAATAAAAAATAAAATTGGGCTGGGAGGTGTAGCTCAGAGGTAGAATGCCCCTGGGTTTAGTCCCCAGTATAAAACACACATGCAGCCGGGCGTGGTGGCACATGTTTGTAATCCCAGTACCTGGGAGGCTGAGACAGGAGGATTGGGGTTGGAGGCCAACCGCAGCTACTTAGTGAGGTGCTTCGCAACTTAGTGAGACCCTGTTTCAAAATAAAGAATAAAAAATAGGACTGGGGGTGTAGCTCAGAGGTACAATTCCCCTGAGTTCAATCCCCAGTACCGCAAAACATACATATACACTCATTCTAAATAATTTCCCCTGCATTTATATATGTACTTATCTATAAAATATATAGCTTTGTTTTGTGCTTAAATATTTACTGTCTGATGACCTTTTAAAATCTTACATATTTAGCTGGGTGGGTGTGGTGGAGCATGCTTGTAATACCAGTACTTGGGAGGCAGAGACAGGAGGATCCCAGGTTTGAGGCCAGCCTCTGCAACTTAGTGAGACCCTGTTTCAAAATAAAAAATAAAATAGGGATAGGAGCATAGTCAGAAGTGGAATGCCTCTGGGTTCAATTCCCAGTATCACAAAAAAGAAAAGAAAAAAAAAAAAAAAAACAGATTCCTTATTCCAACAGGACTTAACCACACCTTCATCTCAAACAGGTATTGAAAATGATGTAACAGTAACTTGTTATAAAAAGTTTCAGAGGGATGAGGGATAAAGACTTGATACCTCAGATATCCAGTTTCATATAAATTATTTACAAGTCTAGGTGGTACTTGAGATGAGACCCCTATCAACCTTTTCAGGGAGGAAATGAATTTTTGGAAGGGAGGCAAGGCATCACTGGGCACTGCAGGCAGAGGAGCTGAATATACAAAGGCACAAATGAGGAAAAAATATATGACTGCTTTCTTTTTTGTTTCAGTAGTGAGGATTGAACCCAGGATGTCATGCACACTAGGCAAATGCTCCACCACTGAGCTGTATCCTCAGCCCTTTAAAAAACTTTGAGACAGGTTCTCCCTCAGTTGTCCAGAATGGCTTTGAACTTGTGATCCTCCTGCCTTAGCCTCTGGAGTAGTGGGGTTACACAGCTGTGAGCCCCACATCTAGCATAAGCCTTTGTGCCTCATGATAATTTTACATCATTCTCCTTTATTTTCAAAATGAAATCTTCCTTCCCAGCACTGTAGTCTCTCTTATGCACGAGGGACACTTTCCAGGACCTGTAGTGATGACCAAGAGCCGGAATAGTACTGGACCCTGTGTATACTGTTTTTCCCCTAGACAGTTGCACCTATGGTAAACATTCACTTTTCACTTAAAGGAAGCACTTACATCTTCTCTTTGGCATATCCAAATCACCAGCATCAGTACTCTTGTGTTTTGGGACAGTAATAATAAGAGTTACTTGAACATCAGCACTGGGAGTATAAAGAGGGCTACTAAGTGACTAATGGGGCAGGTAGCACATACAGCAAGGGTATGCTAGACAAAGGGATGATTCCCAACAGGGCAGGATGACTGTTGTGGGACTTTATATTACTCAGAATGGAGCACAAGTTAATGCCATTAATTGCTTAATTCTGGAATTTTCCATCTAATATTTTTGGACTGCGACTGATTGTGGGTAACTGAAACTGCAGAAAGTGAAACCACAGGTAAGTGGTACTACTATACTACAGCCCTTTCCTATCCTTGGTACTGTCATTTATTTCCTACTAGTTTCTAGACTAAAATCTTATAGTTATACCTTTGAGTCTTCCTTCCTTTGTCCCATATATACCTGTCAGGTAGTATTATCTCACCTCCTTTTCATTCCTTGTTATTATCACCTTCCCTTCATTCTCAGCTGTAGTGCTACCTCGTTTTCTTTGTTCTCTGGTTTTATCGCTATCCATTCAATACACCTCAAGAAAAAATACTTCTACCTATACACTTCTAACATCAAATGAATGGGTTCTCTAATTTGCTGTGGACACCAAATAGGTGTTCTACAATTTAATTCATTCTGACACCAACTACCTGCAGTTTGTGCAGACCCCACAAGTTACTGGCTCAGTCACAAGATTGTTCCCTACTTTATATACTACTGCACACTGGGTCTAACCTAGCTACAAATCGGATTCTTACTCCTCCCTCTTCAGGTTTAATAATTTGATGTCACACCTCACAGCTCTCAGGGAAATACCACCACAAAGCTTTCATCCCCATGGAGTTGTGGGCACATCTGTCTCCCAGCACATGGTTGCAATCACCAACTGGGAAGTCCTCTGAAACTCCTATCATCATTTAGGGTTTTTTTGAAGCTCTGTTATATAGGCATGATTGATTGTCCATTAGTTATTAACCTTAATCTAGAGCTCATCTCTACTTCTTTCTCTCTCTTTTTTTTGTTGGTGGTACTGGAAATTGAACTCAGGGACATTCTACCTTTGAGCTACATCCCCAGACCTAATTTTTTTTCTTTATTTTGAAACAAGGTCTTACTAAGTGGCGGAAGGCCTTATTAAGTAGCCAAGACTGGGCAGGAACCTGAGATCCTCCTGTCTCAGTCTCCCAAGTACTGGGAATACAAGTATGTGCCACAATGCTCATCAAATTCCAAATTTCTAACCATGCCTGGTCTTTCCTATCCTGAAGCTATCCAGGACATCATCAAGGACATTTCTATCACCCAGAAAATTCCAAGGGCTTTACGAACTGTATCAGGAACCAGGGCATAGAGATCAAATATATTATGTCATATTTTTTTGGTGGTACTGGGGATGGAACCCAGGGGTATTCTACCTCTGAGCTACACACCAAGAACCTTTTTTTTGCAGTACTAGAGATTGAACTCAGGGGAATTCTACCCCGGAGCTACACCCCTAGTCCTATTTTTTATTCTTTATTTGGAAACAGGGTCTCACTAAGTTGCAGAGCCTCACTAAGTAGCTGAGGCTGGCCGTGAACCTGGATCCTCCGGTCTCAGCCTCCCAAGTACTAGGATTACAAGTGTGTGCCACCATGCCCAGCTTCCCAAGAACTTTTTAAAATTATTTTTTGTTTTAGCCGGTCGTGGTGGCACATGCTAGTAATCCCAGTACCTAGGAGGCTGAGATAAGAGGATCACAAGTTCACAGCCAGACTCAGCCATTTGTGAGTTGCTCTGCAACTTAGTGAGACCCAGTTTCAAAATAAATAATAAAATAGGGCTGGGAGTGTAACTCAGAGGTAGAATGCCCCTGGGTTCAATCTCTAGTACTGGAAAAAAAAGCTTTGGAACAGGGTCTCATTAAGTTGCTGAGGCTGGCCTCAAACCTGCGGTCCTCTTAAGCACTGGGATTACAGATGTATGCTGCTGCGCTGGGCTTACGTCACAAATTCTTATTCCAGATAATATATAAGCACACAAGTTTCACATCCTTCCTTGGCTGAAACCATTCCCTATTCATCTGAAATAAGCTTTCCTTATACAACTCTTATCTACTCTTCCCTACTCTCAGGTGCTCCCTGGTAACTTTAACTGCTATTTTATTTATTTATTTTTTCTGCAGTACTGGGGATTGAACTCAGGAGCATTCTATCTCCAAACTACACCCCTAGTCCTATTTTTATTCTTTATTTTTGAAACAGTACGTAAGTTCACTAAGTAGCTGAGGCTGGCCGTGAACCCAGCTCCTCGTCTCAGCCTCCCAAGTACTGGGACTACAAGCATGCACCACCATGCCCAGCTTTTAACTGCTATTTGTATTAACACAAGGTTTAGTGGTTTTTCAACTCTGTCATTTATTAAAAATTTGAATTCTGATTTTGGGAAAAATCAATGAAAACACATTCCAGGAAAAACAAACAAACAAAACTTAAGCTTTTTGCTTAAAAACAAATTAACTCAGCCAGGTGTAGTGGCACACACCTGTAATTCCAGTACTTGGGAGGCTGAGACAAGAGGATCGCAAGTTAGAGGACAGCCTCAGCAAGTGGTGAGACTCTCAATCAAACTAGTTAGTTAGACCCTGTTTCCAAATAAGAAATCTAAAAAAGATTGGTCTGGGTGTGTAGCTCAAAGGTAGAATGCTTCTGGGTTCAATCTGCAGTACCACATACACACAAAATAAAAAGTTCTGGAAAAACAAATGAACTCAGCCGGGCATGGTGGTGCACATTTGTAATCCTAGTACTTGGGAGGCTGAGACAGGAGGATTGCAGGTTTGTGGCCAGCCTCAGCTACTTAGTGAGGCCCTTTGCAACCTAGCGAGACCCTATTTCAAAATAAAAATAAAATAGGGCTGGGGGTGTAGCTCAGAGGTAGAATGCCTCTGGGTTCAATCTCCAGTACCACAAAAAAAAAACCAAAAACCACAAAACAAATGAACTCTTTTATGAAGAGCATGGCACTTGACAAAGAACAGGCAAAAAACAAAACAAAACAAAACAACAACTCCCCCACACACAAGTAAGCAATAAACAAAGTTAACAATCAGAAATTCCTATGAAAGCCGGGCGTGGTGGCACACGCTGGTAATCCCAGCATTCGGGAGGCTGAGACCAGAGGATCCGGGTTCGCGGCGAGCCTCAGCTACCTAGTGAGGCCCTCTGCAATTTAGTGAGACCCGGTTTCAAAATAAAGAATAAAAAATAGGGATCCGGGCGTGGTGGCGCACACTTGTAATCCCAGCATTCGGGAGGCTGAGACCAGAGGATTCGGGTTCGCGGCCAGCCTCAGCTACCTAGTGAGGCACTCCGCAACTTAGTGAGACTCGGTTTCAAAATAAAGAATAAAAAATAGGGCTGGGGGTGTAGCTCGGAGGTAGAATGCCCCCGAGTTCAACCCTCAGTACCGCAAAAAAAAAAAAAAAAAA
>PVLC010048274.1:0-10808 GCA_004027655.1 Graphiurus murinus
TAGGGCTGGGGGTATAGCTCGGAGGTAGAATGCCCCTGAGATCCATCCCCAGTACCGCAAAAAAAAAAAAAAACAAAAAAACAAAAAAACAAAAAAACAAACAAACAAAAAAAAACAACTCTTAAAATTGAAATAAGATCTGAAAAACAGAGTTGAGTGGGAAATTCTAAAAACTGTAACCAAGCGAGAGAGCAATAAAAATCTGAAGGAGCTTTCTAGTGAGAGTAATCCTGAAGACTTATACAAAGCATCAGAACTACAGGCTTCTATTTGCCTCCAGACTAGCTGCTACCACATACAGTCGGCCCTCTGTATACTAGGTTTTGCACCTGCAGATTCAACCAACTGTGAATAGAAGTTATAGGGAAGAAGGAATTGTGTTGGTAATGAACGCGTAGATTTTTTTCCTTGTCTTTATTTGCTAAACAATGTTTTATTTTTTGGCACAGGGAATTGAACCGAAGGGCATTCTACCTCTGAGCTAGACCCCAGCCCTATTTTATTTTTTATTTTGAAACAAGGTCTCATGCCAGGTGTGGAGCACGCTTGTGATCATTGTACTTAGGAGGCTGAGACAGGAGGATCGCCAGTTTGCAGCCAGTCCTCAGCTACTTAGTGAGATGCCCCGCCTCCACAATTTAGTGAGATCCTGTTTCAAAAATAAAGAATAGAAGCTGGGCGTGGTGACATACGCTTATAATCCCAGTACTTGGGAGGCTGAGACAGGAGGATCTGGGTTCGAGGTCAGCCTCTGCTACTTAGTGAGGCTCTCTGCAACTTAGTGAGAGCTTGTTTCAAAATAAAGAATAAAAATAGGACTGGGGGTGTAGCTCAGAGGTAGAATGCCCCTGAGTTCAATCCCCAGTACCACACACACACAAAAAAAAGAGCCGGGCATGGTGACGCATGCACACCCTTGTAATCCTAGTACTTGGGAGGCTGAGACCAGAAGATCCGGGTTTGCGGCCAGCCTCAGCTACTTGATGAGGTCCTCTGCAACTTAGTGAGACCCTGTTTCAAAATAAAGAATACAAAAATAGGACTAGGGGTATAGCTAGGAGGTTTAATTCCCAGTACTGGGAAAAAAAAAAAAAAAAAAAAAAAAGGCCGGGCATGGTGGTACATGCAGGTTTGAGGACGGCCTCAGCAAGTAGTGAGACTCTCATCAACCTAGTGAGACCCTGTTTCCAAATAAGAAACAAAATTGGACTAGGGGAATAGCTCAAAGGCAGAATGCCTCTGGGTCTAATCCTCAGTAGAGGTTGGGCGTATGTTTGGAGGTAGAATGTCCCTGGGTGTTCAATCCCTAGTGTGTGTGTGTCTCTCTCTCTCTCTCACACACACACACACACAGGGGATGGTATAAGGTAATACAGAAATAAATGAGCCAAAGATGAACCAGCTATCCCTCCATAAAGCAAACTTTCACATCTCCCAATTAGTTAATTAATTAATTTAATTTTTTACCTTTCAGAAAGCAGTACGACCAATCCAGACCTTTTAGGGTCCAAAAGCTGTGGTTTTCTGAAAGGTAAAAAAAAAAAGAGAGAAAAGAAGAAAAATAAAAGGGAGAGAGAGAGAGAGAGAGGAGAAAAGAAAAGGGAGAGATGGAGAGAATCATGCTCAGTCATTTCAGATTCCTCGTCTCTGGACTCTCTTTGAAGAAACATTGACTTAAGTGCACAGTCTTACTACCATAGATGACTTAATCTCTTTTGCAGTAGCATATAAAATAGGAGCTGGAGCTGGGTGTAGTGGTGCATGCTTGTAATCCCAATACTTGGGAGGATGAGACAGGAGGATCCCAGGTTTGAGGACAGCCTCAGCAACTTAGTGAGTCCCTCTGCAACTTAGTAAGACCCTGTTTCAAAATAAAAGACTAAAATAAGGCTAGCAGTATAATAATGTCCCTTAGTTTCATTGCCAGTACTCTCCCCCCCACACACACAGGAGCTAGTTACATTCTATTATCCCAATACTGACCTCTTCCTATCCTCCCTAAAAAAAAAGGACAAAACAAAACAAACAAAAACCCACAAAAAACCACCCCAAAACCAAAACCAAAAAACCCAAACAAACAAAAAAAACCCCACCATAGAATCAATTTTATGTTTAAAATAAAGCCGGGCGTGGTGGCGCACACTTGTAATCCCAGCATTTGGAAGGCTGAGACTGGAGAATCGGGTTCGTGGCCAGCCTCAGCTACCTAGCGAGGCACTCCGCAACTTAGTGAGACCCGGTTTTAAAATAAAGAATAAAAAATAGGGCTGAACATTACCCTTAAGGAAAACTGGGCCAGAAGTTAAGACAGTCTACTTAGATCAATTAGTCTCTCAGGGTTCTTAGTTTCCTAAGCATCTAAAAAGAGTTAGGATAAGAGAAAGGTTCTAGTTTGGCTGATTCTTTTTTTTTTGGTACTGGGGATTGAACTCGGGCAATTTTACCTCTGAGTGAAATCCACAGTCCTTTTTATTTTGAAACAGGGTCTCCCTAGATTGCTGAGGCTGTTCTCCAACCTGCAATTCTCCTGTCTCAGCCTCTCAAGCACTGGGATTACAGGCATGCAATACCATGGCCAGCTTGGTTTATTCTTTTTTAACTTGTGGAACTAAGGATTGAACCCAGGGGCATTCTACCTCTGAGCTACACCCCCAGCCCCATTTTTTATTCTTTATTTTGAAACAGGATCTCACTAAACTGTAGAGGGCCTCACTAAGTAGCTGAGGCTCGCGAAGAACCCGTGATCCTTAAGTAGCTGAGGCTGGCTGAAAACTTAATCCTCTTGTCTCAGCCTCCCAAGTACTGGGATTACAAGCCTGTGCCATCTCCAACTTTAGTTGATTAAAGACTTCTAAAATCTATGACACTCTTTTATGAAGGCTGCTTCTGAGAAAGCACCTCTGGGATGAAACACTAGATGATGTTTCAGAAATGAGGTTAATCCTCTAAGGTAAAACTCCTTTATGTATAGTGATCACTTTTCCAACTTTTTTTGGCGGAACTAGGGATTGAACCCAGGGTCATTCACCTCTTAGCTACATCCCCAGTCCTATGTTTTATTCTTTACTTTGAAACAGGATCTCACTAAATTGTAGAGGGCCTCACTAAGTAGCTGAGGCTCGCCAAGAACCCGTGATCCTTCTGTTTCAGGCCCCCAACACTGGGATTACAAGCATGTGCTACCATGCCTGGCCTTTTCCAAAGATTAAAGAAAGGTGCCAGATGCCGCCGGGCGTGGTGGCGCACACTTGTAATCCCAGCATTTGGGAGGCTAAGACCGGAGGATCTGGGTTCGCGGCCAGCCTCAGCTACCTAGTGAGACACTCCACAACTTAGTGAGACCGGGTTTCAAAATGAAGAATAAAAAATAGGACTGGGAGTATAGCTCGGAGGTAGAATGCCCCTGAGTTCAATCCCCAGTACCCCAAAACAAAACAAAACAAAACAAAACAAAACAAAAAACAAAACAAGGTGCCAGATGATATGACTTAGAAGGTAGAGTTGCTGCTGAGGTCAGGGACCTAGAGGTGGATACGTAAGTCATTTAACACTGGAACTGACAATAAAGAGGCAGCCATATTGATGAAGTCTGGGGATTGAACACAGGGGTAGGTATTCTGCCTCTGAGGTTATACACTCAGCCCTATATTTAAAGAATTTTTTTTCTCAGTACTGGGGATTGAACTCAGGGGCATTCTACCTCCAAGCTATACCCTCAGCCCTATTTTTTATTCTTCATTTTGAAACAAGGTCTCACTAAGTTGCAGAGGTCTCACTTAGTAGCTGAGGCTGGCAGTGAACCTGGATCCTCTGGTCTCAGCCTCCTAAGGACTGGGATTACAAGTCTGCATCACCACACCCGGCAGAATTTTTTTTTTTTTTTGCGGTACTGGGGATGGAACCTGGGGGCATTCTACCTCTGAGCTACAGCCCCAGCCCTATTTTTTAGTCTTTATTTGGAAACAGGGTCTCATTAAGTTGCAGAGGGCCTCACTAAGCAGCTGAGGCTGGCTGCAAACCTGGATCCTCCAGTCTCAGCCTCCCGAATGCTGGGATTACAAGTGTGCGCCACCACGCCTGGCAGAATTTCTTATTTTGAAATAGGGTCTCACTAAATTGCTGAGGCTATCTGAACCTGTAATCCTCCTGCCTTGGCCTCCCAAGTAATGGGATTATAAGCATGTACCACCATGCCTGGCTCAGACCCTGTTTCTCTCTTTTATTTTTTTTGTCGTGGCACATGCTTGAAATCCTAGTACTTGGGAGGCTAAGACAGGAGGATCACAGGTTGGAGGACAGCCTCAGTAACTTAACAAGACTCTCAGCAACAGCAACATAGTGAGATCCTGTTTCAAAACAAAAAATAAAAAACAGGGCTGGGGTATAGCTTGGAGGTAGAAGATACCTGAGTTCAATCCCTAATAACACACACACACACACACACACACACACACACACACACACACACACACGATTGGATTGTAGCTCAGTGGTAGAAAGCCCCTGGGTTCAAACCTTAGTATTTATAAAAAACAAAATACAAACAAATACCAAACCTATCCCCCAAAAAACTGCAGGGGGGGTGTTAAAGGCAAATATTTGTGGAAAAACTACTAAATTTTTAAAGTAAAAGGTCATTGGTAACCTTAAGAACAATAATAGTGATAAACAAGAACTATTCTGTACTTTTACAGAACTCTGAGTTGGAATGGAGATTAGCAAATTAGAGGTCCTGTACAACATCAGGCAAACAGGGCTGGATAGCATGAGGTAACAGCCTGAGGCTCATTTTCAGCAGTCTTGGCACAATATGAAAGGCATCAAAATTGATACGCCAGGTCCAAAGCCATCAATAGTGACCTCCTTCCAGAGGGAATCTCAACAGTGACCAATTTCCTTTTTTTTGTTGGTGGCACTGGTGATTGAACTCTATTTTTTATTTTGAAACAGGGTCTCACTAAGTTGGTGAGGCTAGCCGTGAACCTGCGATCCTGTCTCAGCCTCCCAAGTACTGAGATCACAAGTGTGTACCACCACTCCTGGCTGAACAGTGGCCAATTTTAAATACTGGACAACGAAACTTTTGCAGGAAGCCTTTCTGTTTCCAGCTGTCCTCTGCTATTATTAGTGGACCTCTATTTATTTATTTATTTTAGTCTTTATTTTGAAACAGGGTCTCACTAAACTGCAGAAGTCCTTAGTAGCTGAGGCTGGCCGCAAACCGTGATCCATGGGTCTCAGTCTCCCAAGTACTGGGATTACAAGTGTGGGCCTTCACGACAGGCTCTAATGGACCCCTTTAGAAGGGAATTTAATCCTTGTTGTATTCTCTCCACTACTTTTAAAAATCAATAAATGAGGATAGTTTACTATACCTAGGATGGTTACTATGCTGCTTTAATTTACAGATGCCTTTCAATAGATAAATTATGCACATAAGCATAATATACAGAACTACAGAATTCTCTTGTAGCAGTTCCTGAATCCAATATACCACATTTTCAAGACCATGGTGAAAAAAGAAACAAAGAAAATGTGGTGGGTTTTCCACAAAACTAAATTAAGAGCACTGACTTAGGAGCCAATAATGTTAAGTTCAACACTCAGCACTATCACTTACTAGCTGTGTGACCTTGACAAGTTGTTTCATATACCTAAGCCTACTTCCTGATTTGTAAATGAGAATAGCATCTACCTTACAGAGTTGATGGGAGGTTTCAGGTATGTGAAAAACATTTAAAACAATGCCTAGTACTCACTAAATACTATATAAATGCTAATAACTATTAAATGTAAATGTTTGCTTTCCATTCTGGAAATATGTGCTTCTTAGACTCTTTTAGAGCTATAAGTGTAAAAATTTTGTAATATGAAATAAAGGAGCCAGGTGTGGTGGCACATGCCTATCCTAGGTTCAAGGACAGCCTCTGCAACTTAGTGAGGCCTCCTGCACCTAAGTGAGATCCTGTTTTAAAAAAAATAGGGGGATGGGGAGCTGGGGATATACCTCAGAGAGGTAGAATGCCCCTGGGTTCAATCCTGTACCCACCCCACAAAAGGTGGACTACATGGTCTTTCTTTTTTGTGTGATCTCTTTAGTGATTTTTCCTTCTAAACAAACTTTCTTAAGGAGTAACAGAAAAAAATAAATAACTGTAACTCTGTCTCTAAGAGATGGGAGGGGGGATATTTAACCAGTCCTTAAAATCTAAAATCATGGTTCTATGATAAAAAGACAAAAAAGAATATTATACCACATTTCTTCCTTCTTTCTCTCTTTTTTTTTAAAACTGGGGATTGAACCCAGTGGCATTCTACTTCCGAGCTACATCCCAGCTCTATTTTATTTTGAAACAGGGTCTCGACAGGTTGGTGAGTCTCACTACTTGCTAATAAGGCTGTCCTTAAACCAGAGATCTTCCTGCCTCAGCCTCTTAAGTACTGGGATTATAGGCATGTGCCATCACACCTGGTTTTATATCCTCTCTCTCTTTTTTTTGTGGTACTGGAGATTGAACCCAGGGGCTTTCTACCTCCAAACTACACTCCCAGCCCTTTTGTTATTAAACAGGATCTCACTAGGTTGCTGAGAGTCTTGCTATATTGCTGAGGCTGTCCTTGAACTTATGATCTTGTCTCAGCCTCCCAAGTATTGGGATTATAGGTGTGCACCACCATGCCCAACTACATTTCCATCTCTTGTGTAGGTGAAAAGAACAGTTAAAAAAAATTTCTGGACTCATTAGCCAAGAAATTTCTGACCTTAAAATATATAAATATCCTCGTCAGGGGTGGTGGCGCATACTTGTAATCCCAGTACTTGGGAAGCTGAGAACAGAGGATTGCAGGTTTGTGGCCCGCCTCATCTACTTAGTGAGACCCTGTTTCAAAATAAGGAATAAAAAATAGGACTAGGGGTGCAGCTCGGAGGTAGAATGCCCCCGGGGTTCAACCACCAGGAACACACACACACACACACACACACACACAAATCCTAATCAGTATACTGTGCTTTGAAAAGCCAAAATTGAGCCGGGCGTGGTGGCGCACGCTTGTAATCCCAGCATTCGGGAGGCTGAGACCGGAGGATCCGGGTTCGCGGCCAGCCTCAGCTACCTAGTGAGGCACTCCGCAACTTAGTGAGACTCAGTTTCAAAATAAATACAAAATAGGACTGGGGGTATAGCTTGGAGGTAGAATGCCCCTGAGTTCAATCCCCAGTACCGCAAAAAAAAAAAAAAAAAAAGGAAAGCCAAAATTGAACTTATTCTAATGCTAAAAATTTGCCCAAAATAGATGAGTAAAAATATTCAGATTTCATAAAACTGAATGCTAAAGTATACAGTAACTTACCCTATATTCAAAATCTGCAAACTCCCTGCCCCCACGACCTCCTCTGAATCCACCACGAAATCCTCTAGGAGTAGTAAAGGTACCACCTCTGCCACCACCACGCCCTCTGCCACCACGGAAACCAAGGCCTCTGCTTCTGTACCCTCCACGGCCACGGTTTGGACGAAGTGGGATTCCAAATGTTTCAGCATTTAATCTTCTTTCTTCAGCCCAGGTTGGTCTCCGTTCCCTATTACAAAAGCAAATACCTTCAGCATATCAGGTATAAAAAAACATTTCTCAGCAAAAATATGTAGCATTAATTCCCAAATTAAGGCTAAGTAATTCCTAAAGATCAATTAATAAGCATTTCAAGATGGGTGTGGCGATACATACCAGTGATCCCAGTATTTGGGAGATTGAGACAAGAGGATTACAAATTCAAGGTCAGTCTCAGCAACTTAGCTAGACCCTATCTCAAAATATAAAGGGCTAGGCATATAGTTCAGAAGTAGAAAACCCCTGGTTTTGATCCCCAGTTCAATAAATAAATAATAAAGTCAAGCCGGGCGTGGTGGCGCACGCTTGTAATCCCAGCATTCGGGAGGCTAAGACCAGAGGATCTGGGTTCGCGGCCAGCCTCAGCTACCTAGTGAGGCACTCCGCAACTTAGTGAGACTCGGTTTCAAAATAAAGAATAAAAAAATAGGGCTGGGGGTATAGCTCGGAGGTAGAATGCCCCTGAGTTCAATCCCCAGTACCAAAAAATAAAAAAAAAAAATAAAAAATAAATAAAGTCATCATAAGCTGCCCATGGTATATAAATCCTGTAAGTTCCTATAGTGGTCTATTAGACTTTATGTAAAAACAGCCCTATTTTTATTTTGAAACAGGGTCTTACTAAGTTGCAGAGAGTCTCACTAAGTAGCCTCATTAATTGCATTTGTATGATGCAATTAATTTGTATTACCAACTTATACTAATGCAAATACAGTTAACAAAGAAATATGTAAAAAGCCCCAATATAATGCGAGTGAGATATAATAGGATTTATGATTTTTTCCAATTAACACTAACAGAAAAGAAGGACAAGCCAGCTAGGAAAACCTTGTCTAGGAGATAAAGGCAGATTCCTGAGTCTCCAATAAGTTTCTGGACTAATCCTTGGATCTGATGCCTATTAACCCAGTAAGGATCTAAACTGTTGCTATTGTCATTGACCTAGGTAACAAGAGCCACCAGGTGGCAGCAAACAGCAGCCAGAACCTAACCAATGTAAACTGAGCAGCAGAACTCAGTCCTTTCTTCTAACAATATTTTTCTGGACCCATATTTACTACAATATAGAACTGTATTAGCAAAGTTCAAAGAAATATTATTCATTTGGGTACTGGCTTCACTTGATATAGAGGAGGACAAAAAAAGGTCATATGTATGCATGGGGATTTAATTCAAGAGAGCTTTATCAATGAGCCATATCCCCAGCCCACCCCCCCTTTTTTTGTGGTGCTGTGGATTGAACCTAGGGGCATTCTACCTCCGAGCTACACCCCCAGCTCTATTTTTATTTTGAAACAGGGTCTTACTAAGTTGCGCAGAGCCTCACTAAGTACCTGAGGCTGGCAGCGAACCCAGATCCTCCTGTCTCAGCCTCCCAAGTACTGGGACCATGCCCAGCTTTCCAGCCCTTCTTGTTTCTAATTGCTTTTGTGGTTCTGGCGATTGAACCAGGGGCATTTTACCCCCAAGCTACGCCCCCAACCCTATTTTGTTTTTTAATTTTAGAAACAGGGACTCAGTTTGCTGAGAGTCTCACTAAATGGTTGAGACTGACTTTGAACCTGTAGTCCTCCTGTTTCAGCCTCCCAAGTACTGAAATTACAGGTGTGTGATACCATGCCCAGCTTATTTTTGTTTTGAGCCAGGGTCTTGCTAAGATGCCAAGACTGGCCTTGAATTTGAAATCTTCCAGACTCAGCTTCCTTAGTACCTGGCATTACAGGTGTGTACCATTGTACCTGGCTGAAAAGTCACTTAGATGTTAAATGAATGCTTCTCTTTAAATTAGTAATATACAAATGTGACTGCATCCCTAAAGGAAAGTATATACTTCTTTCTTCTTTGAAAGAATATAACTTTTTTTTTTTTTTGCGGTACTGGGGATTGAATTCAGGGGCATTCTACCTCCAAGCTATACCCCCAGCCCTATTTTTTATTCTTTATTTTGAAACAGGGTCTGTCTCACTAAGTTACGGAGTGCCTCACTAGGTAGCTGAGGCTGGCCTTGAACCCGGATCCTCTGGTCTTAGCCTCCCAAAGAAGGAATATAACTTAAAACCATAGTATATAGCATTTCTTTTTTTTTTTTTTTTGGTGGTGGTACTGGGGATGGAATCCAGGGGCATTCTACCTCCAAGCTACAACCTCCAGTCCTATTTTTTATTTTGAAACAGGGTCTCACTAAATTGCAGAGGGCTTCACTAAGTAGCTGAGACTGGCATCGAACCTGCAATCCTCCTGTCTTAAGCCTCCCAAGTACTGGGATTACAAGCGTGCACCACCGTGCCCAGCTATAACATTTCTTTTAACAAAATAAAAAATTAAAAAATCAATTGTGAAAGCGGGGTGGTGGTGGTACGAATTTGTAATCCCCGTACTTGGGAGGCTGAGACAGGAGTATCACAGGTTTGCGGCCAGCCTCAGCTATTTAGTGAGATTCTGTTTCAAAATAAAGAATAAAAAAAATAGGGCTAGGGGTGTAGCTCAGAGGTAGAATGCCCCTGGGTTCAATCCCCACTACCACAAGAAAAAAAAAAAATTGTGAGCCAAGTGCAGTGACAACATAAGCCTGTAATCCCAGTACTTGAGAGGCTGAGATCAGAGGATCACATGTCCAAGGCTAGCTTCAACAATTTAGCAAGACCTTGTTTCAAAATGAAAAATTAAAAGGCTGGGGGCGAGCCAGATGTGGTGGTGCATGCTTGTAATCCCTGTACTTGGGAGGTTGAAACAGGAGGATCACATGTTCAAGGACAGCCTTGACAACATAGGGAGAATTTCAACAACTCAGTGAGACCCTGTTTCAAACTAAAAAAAAAAAAAAAATAAGATTGGGGGTGTGGCTCAGAGGTAAAACTCCCCTGGGTTCAATATAAGTAATACCAAAAAAAAAAAAAAAAAAAAAAAGGCTGGGGTAGAATGTCCTTGGGTTCCAACTTCAGTGCCATAAATAAATATAAAAAAAATTAGGAGCTGGGCGTGGTGGCGCACGCTTGTTATCCCAGCATTCGGGAGGCTGAGACCAGAGGATCCGGGTTCGAGGCCAGCCTCAGCTACCTAGTGAGGCACTCCGCAACTTAGTGAGACTCGGTTTCAAAATAAAGAATAAAAAATAGGGCTGGGGGTATAGCTCGGAGGTAGAATGCCCCTGAGTTCAACCTCCAGTACCGCAAAAAAAAAAAAAAAAAAAAAAAAAA
>PVLC010048275.1:0-10800 GCA_004027655.1 Graphiurus murinus
ATCTATATGCCCCTGGGAATTAAGCACCCCAGGGTGGTCTTGGGAACCATCTCTCTTATGTCTCTATTTTTATTCTGAATTTGCATAGGAGCAGAGGAGTCCCCATGACACTAAAGAATGAGTCTCAGCCGGGCGTGGTGGCGCACGCTTGTAATCCCAGCATTCGGGAGGCTGAGACTGGAGGATCCGGGTTCACGGCTAGCCTCAGCTACCTAGGGAGGCACTCTGCAACTTAGTGAGACTCGGTTTCAAAATAAAGAATAAAAAAAAAAATAGGGCTGGGGGTGTAGCTCGCAGGTAGAATGTCCCTGAGTTCAATCCCCAGTACCGCAAAAAAAAAAAAAAAAAAAAAAAAAAAAAAAAAAAAAAAAAGAATGGGTCTCAACCTCCCCTTGATGGATCGTACTGGACACTTGCAGTGGAGGTCAGCAGACAGGAAGGGACAGTGTGCTCTGTCCTACGAGGAAGCTTACAGGTGGGAACGGGAACCAGCACCAGGGCCAGACCACCTGAGGATACCAGCAGGGGCGCTCTGGAACCCATAGTGACCAGGGCTAACTTATAGCTCTGCATGAGCGCTGAAGAAAAATTAGGTTTTTTTATTTTTTTATTTTTTTGCAGTACTGGGGATTGAACTCAGAGGCATTCTACCTCTGAGCTATACCCCCAGCCCTATTTTTTTTTTTATTCTTTATTTTGAAACCAGTTCGCACTAAGTTGCGGAGTGCCTCACTAGGTAGCTGAGGCTGGCCGCGAACCCGGATCCTCTGGTCTCAGCCTCCCAAATGCTGGGATTACAAGTGTGCGCCACCATGCCCGGCTTGGTGTTTTTTAAATTAAAGGTGCAGTAGTTGAGTCCTAGGCAGACTGGGTGTCTCCCTTTTCACCTCAGATAGAAAACAGATTAGTGATAGCCCTCAAAGCCCTCTAGAATCAAGCAGAAACCGGTGGTAAGGCCAATCAGTGAGGCTGGCTTGAGTTCTTACTTCCTTTACAGGTGTAGCCAGGCAGCCTTGGAGGGGGATGAGGGTTAGGTGAGTATACACAGCCTCTGCTATTCGAGGGAATACTTAGGAGTTAGAGCCTTAGTTAAATGGGTGGGGACTCAGAGCCACTATAACTTGGGTATGAGAAATGTGACCTCCCTTTTATACTTACAGGCTAGCGAGGCCTAGCTATTTGGGTTGGTCAGTCCATGGGCGATTTTACACTTAAAATCACTCCTGGCAGCCTAGTGAAAAAATGAAACTAGCTGGGTGCGGTGGCGCACGCTTGTAATCCTAGTACTTGGGAGGCTGAGACAGGAGGATTGCAGGTTTGCAGCCAGTCTCAGAAACTTAGTGAGGTCCTCTACAACTTAGTGAGACCCTATTTCAAAATAAAAGAATAAAATTGGGCTGGGGGTGTAGTGTGGAGGTAGAATGTCCCTGGGTTCCATCCCCAGTACCCACCCCCTCCACACACACATGAAAAAGAAAAAAAAAAAGAAAGAAAAGAAATGAAAAGAAAAAAGTTAGCAGTGCGCTTGGGTGGACTAAGCCTCTGAGAAATCCTTCCTGAACAGAGTTGCTTACCTTGCAAATCTGGAACTTCTCCAGCCCCTACTGTATGCCACAGAACTCTGTCCCAACTTTGTTAAATGCACTGATTTCATCTATGACGTGGATCAAGACTCAGCGGGAAGGATTATTAAATTTTTAGATGACAGTTGGAAGGGATAATTGAAGTCCGGAGAGATAGCTGAGGGTTTGAAAACATCCTGACAAGCTGAGAGGATGCCTGAAACAAACAAGATGAAATTTAACAGGGACCAATATTATGCCCTATATTTAGGTAATAAAAATGAATTATGTAGGTACAGTATGGGGAAGCATGACTTTAATTTCAAATTAAAATCCTGTGGCCCGGTGGCTTTGAGTGGAGACTCCCTGACGGGGGCTGCCTCAGGGGCTGCGGGCGGGCAGTGGACCGGGCAGGGGGCTGTCCTGGGCAGCAGTGGACAGGGAGTGGTCAGGGAGGTCCCAAATGGTCAGATGAGAACTGAGCCGGGTCATGGGGGCTCCAGGTGCAGGCTTTGGGTGCATGGGTGGTCTGCATCCAACTGAGGCAGACAAGATCCTGGGTCACTTTGTCCCCGACCACCTGCTTCCGTCAGTTCTTGCCTCAGCTACTCAGTCTGTGTCGGAGTTTCAAGGGCCACGGTTCAACGGGACAGAGACTAGAAATAACAAAATGGCAGAGATAGAAAACAGATTAGTGATAGCGGGGTGGGGGGTGAGGGATAGAGGGGAAAGGGAAGAGAAGGGACTCTTTGTGGTGACAGAGTAGTTCTGGATCTTGATTTCAGTGGAGATTACATGAATCTACACTTCTTTTTTTTATGGTACTAGGGATTAAATCAGGGATTCTACTTCTGAGCTACACCCACAGCTTGATTTTTATTTATTTATTTATTTATTTATTTATTTATTTATTTATTTATTTATTGTGGCATTGGGGATTGAATACAGGGGCATTTACCTCTGAGCTACACTCCTAGCCATTTCAAATGTTTATTTTTGAAACAGGGTCTCACTAGGTTACTCAGAGTCTTGCTTGAACTTGTAGTCCTCTTGTCTCAGCCTCCCAACTACTGGGTTTACAGGTGTGCATAACCATGCCAAGTTTGTTTGTTTGTTTATTTATTTATTTATTTATCGATCCTGGGGATTGAACCCAGGAACATTCTACCTCCAAACTATGCTCCCAGCCCTATTTTTAATTCTTTATTTTGAAACAGGGTCTCACTAAGTTGCAGAGGGCCTCACTAAGTAGCTGAGGCTGGCTGGGAACCTGCAATCCTCCTGTCTCAGCCTCCCAAGTATTGGGATTGGAAGTGTGCGCCACCACACCTGGCTCAAGCTTATTTTAAATTTTGAAACAGTCTTGCTAAGTTGCTAGGGGGTCTCACTAAGTTGCTGAGGTTGGCCTCAAATCTGCCATTCTCTTGTCTCAGCCTCCCAAGTACTGAGGTTACAGATGTGCATTACCAAGCCTGACTTACCCTTGATAAAATGGCACAGAACTACACATACACATTGTACCATGTGGATTTCCTGGTTTTGTTATTATAGTATAGTTATGTAAATTGTAACTATTTAGGGAATCTGATCAAAGGGTCTATGAGACTGCTCTGTGCTATTTTATAACTTCTTGTGAATCTCTCTATATTTTAAAGTTTAATAAAAAAAAAAAAAAAAACAAAGCTAAGCTCTTCTCTGCATTGATTATGGGGGTGGGGGTAGATCTATGCTTCCTGCTGGGGAACCTAGCTGTTCAGACAGCGATTGGAGGGGGAGATTTGAATGCAGGAGGACCCCAAAGTCTCAGGTATTTGTTGAGCTGTAACAAGAGGCCTTAGGACATTGGGACTAAAAGTACGGAGACAAGGGCTATTGGCCAAGCTGACCTGGGAGGACCCAGACATTCAGCATTCCTGGGCTTTAGCCTGTGAGTTTGCTTAGTGGCTGCTGGGGAGGAGACGCTTAGGGATTGAATCCTTAGAGGGACACTTAAAAGTCATCTGATCCAGCCTGGGAAAACTCTCTGAGAGCTGGTAAAGCAAATCTCCTGGCCCGGGAACTCAGCAGGGGAGGAACCTACATCCCCAGTCTCAGGCCGGACCTCCTGACCAGTCACAAGGTCACCTCGCAGGGAGTCTAGTTCTTGCTTCTCCTCCAGGGAAGGCAGAGGCAGAAAGTGCAGAGGGATACTGCTGCCCAGGCCACCTCAGGGTCCCTACTGACCTTCAAGGAGCTGGGTGAAATCTGCCTGCAGTCTCCCGTCCTGGCCGGAAGAACCTCGTTCTCTGCAGACTGTTCCCTCTGTCTCCTGGGGCCTGGGGAGTGGTGGGTGGTGGGGTGGCGGAGTCTTTGGCTTGTTTCCCAACCAGTGCAATTTGAAACTGGATTTTGTGGAGGGGACAGGAATGTCAGGCTTTTGTAAGGGAATGGAGAGGCAGCACTTCCCCAGATGTCCTTACCGGAAGTCGTGTAGTTTTCTAAGTTCCTCGCCTCTCAGGGCTGCTTGGTGGCCAGGGGCTTCTCCCCGTCCCCCTAGTCCTGGCCCCAGGGCATGAACCTCACATGTGCCTCAGCACACCTCCCACTTCTGTTCCGGGGGGCCCCTTCCTGGAGCCTGGACCGCCTCCTCTTTTGCCACAGGGTCCCTCGGAACTTAGGCGCTGTGCCTGTCACCCCTGCCATCGCCCTCGGCTCCACTGAGTGCCCACAGCCCACTCCTACCATGGCGCGCTCCTGAGCCCCTGCTGCTGCCCCCGTCCTGCCATGGATCTCTGAGTGACAGCTCCTTTGATGCCTCTGTTTTCCCCAGTCCCAGCAGGAGCTTGCCACGTCCCTGCTCCTCTGGGACCCAGTTATTTTGGCCTCAGCAGGCCAAGCAGTGGGCACCAAGTGGTGGTGGAGTCTGATCTCCACTGTCTGGGAATAAGCAGGCAGGACTACTGCAGGGGAAGGACTTGGAGAGATCTGGGAGTCACGGGGGGCGAAGGCTTCATTCACCAGGAAGGAGGCTAGAGGGAAGGGATATGGCCACCCCTGAGCTGGAGACACGCTTTGGCTCATGTCCACTCCCCAAAACCAGCATTGTGGGTGGCATCTGGGGGTGTGTTCGGGTTCGGGGCACCCACAGTTATCAGAGAAGAATGCAAGAAGAGAAGCAGGGGTGGTACCAGCTGAACCGGTGAGAAACCATGGCTTGTTGGTTCTGCAGCGTGTTTCTGACATGTCAGGGATGATCAGACAGGGTAACTTATGTGGCCCCGTTGTGCCCAGGACTTAGAGGAAGCAGCGCCGCATTCTCGGGTGCAGGATGGTACAGCTGGCCGAGAGACGCATGGCATCCGCCCTTGCTGGTCTCATCACTTCCCTTCCCGGGGCTTCCCGAGAAATCACTGTAATGCTGATGGTCGCAGACCAGATAGGAGTCAACCACTCGAGAGTCATTTGCGGGCCAGAGAGCCGTGTCAGCGTGTGGGTAACCATCCTGGGAAAGACGCAGGGGCATGGTAGGACCCTCAGGGGAGCTGGGCAGGGTGTGCCTCACCTCGAATCATTCAGAAAGAAATTGTTCAAAAACCTGTATTCCTTTTCCTTCTGTTCTTAGAGGGGAATCTCTCCTGGTCCAGTTCCTCAGCCTCGTCCCCTGCCCCCCAAATCCGGGGCCAAAGAAGAAAGAGTGTGGAATGCACTGAGCGTCCCCCACACTGCGCAGAGCAGACGCACGAGCTCGGTCTTCCTTCACTCGTCTGCCAAATGGGTATAAAGTCCTCTGTATCCCTCTGAAGCATCAACCTGAGGACGAAGCGAGATGGTGAGTGTTTTTTAAAATTCACGCCCCGCTTCATTTCACAATGCATTTGAGGAAGCTTCTAAAAATACCTGTGATATAGAGAGATAAAAATAAATACTATGTGAAACCATTTTGCAATTGTATTCTAAGCACAGTTTCCTTATTGTCACTCATAAAGGTGTGGAAGTGATAACAGGTATACCCCCGAACCCTTTTCAATGTAACCTTGGCCTTCAGGGCCTTACGTGAGACCCTGAAGCTGGCCATTTACCAGGCCTTGGTTGGCTTAGCAGTGGTCAGTCCTGACTCTTCTGCTACTAGCTTCTTTGTTATTAGCAATGCCCAGTCCCCTCTCTGCCTCGTCCTGTGCCGGGTGCTCAGACAGAGAGAAGAAACCCCACCAAGTCCCTCCAAAAGGGCTCACAGGAAGGGGTCTGGGAGAGAAAGCCACAGCTAGGCTTAGCTTGAGTTGGGAAAGTTGATGAAGTCTTTCTTATCTCAATTCTTGGACCACAAGATGGACATTAAGATGCCTCCTCTTCCTCCCTCTCAGCGATGCTGGGAGGATAAAACGGAGGCTGTGCTCTGATAGCAAAAATTACTATGCAAATGCAAGAAATCAGCATCTCTATTCAGTGCTGCTCTAAAGTGATTTCAAAAATAACAGAGCCATTAGGATGGGGAAGCAGATCTGACCAAGAGGCTTTGCCTTAAATACTCCATCAGAGTTTTTCAGGGTTTATGCAAGACTGGGAACCCAGGCCACCCAGGGGGACCCTTCCCACAGAGAAAAAAGGAGCAGGTATCCAATATGGAACGTGTGTCTAGCACTGAGGTGGGTGTTGTGGGGTGAGAAATTGACATGGGCTAAATCGTGTGCCCCCAATTCCCAAGTCTTACTTAATCTCAGGATCTCAGGATGAGATGGAGTGTGTTTGCAGATAAAATCTTTAAGGAAGTGATTAAGTTAGAACGAAGACATTGGGTTGGGCTCTAATTCAATGTGACTGGTGTTCTCATAAGAAGAGGAAATTTGGACGCCCAGGGATGCACATTCTGGAGAAAAGGCCCCGTAAGGACACGGGGAGGAGCAGCATCTCGAGCCAAGGGGAGCGGCCTCCAGAGACAGCAGCCCGGAGGACACCGCCATCTTGGACCCGCAGCCCCTAGACTGTGAGCAAATAGATTTCTGTTGTTGAAGTCACCTGGCTTATGGTATTTTGCTATGGCAGCCTGGGCAAATGAATACTGATTTATATAGGAAGCTAGGAGTTATTCCTTCATTCCTTTAATAAGTATGTATGAGTTAGGCATTGTATTAGGTCCAGGAGACTTAAGGACAAATGAGAAAGACTCGGTTTCTGCTCTCAGGAAGCTTAACGTCCAGTGGGGTCAGCTGCCTTTGAGATGGGGAGGTGGCCGACACCCCGAGAAAACAGGATGGCATCTCATTACATGCCATACGTAATGGGAGACGGCCTCGTATTAAATCGAGTGGTGCTGCCTTCAAGGGGTGAAAGCTCAGGAAAGATAAAAATGGAGGAACGTGAAGCACAGGTTTGGTGAAGAGAGGGCTTGAAGGATCCGGGGAAGATCCAGCAGGAAGCTGTGACTTCATGGAAGGTGCACGACCCGGCTGTGCTCCAGGGGACGGCGGAGACAGGCTCTCCCCTGGGGAACTGCCGCCCTTCCTTCCTGCTCTGGAGCCACGGGGCTTGGCTGGCCCTCCTGCGGTTATTGCTACCATTTCTCCAGGCAGATGGGGACTGCTGGCTGTTCATCAAGTTAGCAATTAACAAGTAATTCATTAGGCGCCTAATGAACAAATTATTAACCTGGCAAGCCATGTCCAGCCACTGACGGGGGAGAGAAATGGCTATTAATAAGGTCTCGGAGTGGCAGCTGTGGTTTCGTGGTTAAGGCGCTGGGCGGGAGGACAGGAGGCACGTGGGTTCTGGACTCTTGGGCCAAATCGCTTTTCCTCTCTCTAGGCCTTATTTGACTGCTCATGTAGTGGGGGTAATAAAACCCAATTAGTGAGCAAATTAAGTGTCAGAAACAGTTGTATGAATGTAGGGCACTGGATTACATAAACTCGAAGTTCCCTGAGTTTCGACTTGCCGTGACTACCTTCTCAAGCCACTGGAAACCGTACCAGGGCCATCTCTGGAATGCCCTAATTGGTAATTAGAGTCAGTCCTCTGTATCCATGGGGTCTGCATCTACAGAGTCAAGCAAATGCCGGTCAAAAATATTTTTTAAAGCCGGGCGTGGTGGTGCACGCCTGTAAACCCAGTACTTAGGAGGCTGAGACAGGAGGATCACAGGTTCGAGGACAGCCTTAGCAACATAGAGAGACTCTCAGCAACCTAGCAAGACCCAGTTTCGAAACAAACAAAAAAAAATAAGAAAGGACTGGGGGTGTAGTTTGGAGGTAGACTGTCCCTGGGTTCAATCCCTAAGTACCAAAAGGGGAAAAGAAAAAACAAACAAACGAAATCCTGTTGTCTCTGTACTGAACATAAGTGGACTTTTTCTTGTCACTATTTCCTGAACAATACAGTATGTCAACTTTTTACGTAGCATTTACATTGTATTTACATGTAAGCC
Organism: Graphiurus murinus; assembly: GCA_004027655.1. Classification (NCBI taxonomy): domain Eukaryota; kingdom Metazoa; phylum Chordata; class Mammalia; order Rodentia; family Gliridae; genus Graphiurus; species Graphiurus murinus. The sequence continues at coordinate 7,960 of PVLC010048275.1, forward strand.
ATCTAGAGATGATTTGAAGGCTGTGGAAGGCTGTGTGGAGGTTCTATGCAAATATGCCATTTATATAAGGGATTTGAGCATCCTTGGATTTTTGGTGTCCACAGGGGCCCGGCACCCACTGTCTTGCAGATGTGGGGAGGACTGTAGTCACTTACTACTGTGCAGAGGGCTGTGCAGGATCGAGAAGATGTGTAAAATGTGTCCCCTGTTCCTAAGGAGCTTACAATTTGGTTGAGGATATCAGATGTTCACGTACAACAAACTAACTAGAGTATAAAGCAATTTATGATAGAGCTGAGAGCTGTAGGATTTCACAGGAGAAAGAGAACCATCAACTGGGACAGAGGGGAGGGGGGCTCCGGGAGGGTAGGGATGTAAAGCATGACTTCATTGTGTTTTTCTGATTATAAAAGTAAGTGCTCCTTCCATCAGATCTGCAAATAGAGGAAATTGGAAAGAAGAAGATAAAGATAATCTGTAATCTCATCACCCTCAGATAACTGCTGTTGACATTTTCATGTGTGTCTGGGGAGGGCTTTGACAGGCGGAGACAGTGGGAGGCTGTTCTAGGGGGAAGACAAGGCAGGGTTGGACGGCTCTGGGCTGCAGAAGGGTGAGGCATGTGGTGGGTGCTTTGGGGGGCAGATGTGTGGACTGGACAGGCTGGAGCGGGGGTGCTGAAGCAGAAGGGAATCCAAGGCTGGCGTCGGGGAGAAAGGGCAGGAAGGGGAAGCAGAAGCCAGACTTTGGGGTGGAAGAGGGTGGGGGGAGAGCGGGTGGGACGCAGAGCCCAGCCAGCATGCCAGGCACTCCAGTCTTCGATAACCGTCCTGATGCAATGGAACTTACTGATGTCGCTGTCCCACTTAGGAGACATACTGCAAAACTCTCTGCAGAAGAACAAATATGAGGCTGTGGCAGAGTTGCCAGAGAGAGCATGGTGACAGAAAGAGCCGGGGGGGGGGTCCTCCCTCTAGCTGTTGGCGGGGGCTGTTTCAAGTGTATCAGCAAGACCTCAGGTGACAGGGATCTGTGCTCTTTGTCCCCCATTCAGCAGCTGTGTCCTCCCTTCAGACAACACTTGCCTCATCTGATCCGCAGCTTTTTGTTGTTGTTGTTTGTCATGTAATAGTGGAGGAGTTTTAGCTGACAAAAATTATTTCCTATATGATAATGAAAGGAGACAACAGGCATTTCTCTTATATCTTTTTTTTGGGGGGGAGGAAGGAAGGGAGGGTACTGGGAATTGAACCCAGGGGCATTCTACTTCTGAGCTATACCCCAACCCTTTTTATTTTTTGTTCTGAAACAAGGTCTCACTAAGTTGATGAGTCTTGGTAAGTTGCTGAGGTTGGCCTCAAACCTGCAATCCTGTCTCAACCTTCCAAGTATGGGGATTACAGGTGTGTGCTACCATACCTATTATGTCTTTTTAAAAATATATATTTATTTATTTAATATCTTTTTTATAGATGAGAAAATTGAGGTTCAGGGAGGTAAAGTGACTTACCCAAGGACATATGACTAGTGACAGAGAGGCTGATATTACAGCTCTTAGGACTGTAAAGTGTGTGTGTGTGTGTGTGTGTGTGTGTGTGTGTGTGTAATTGGTAGGCCCATTCCCTTGTGGGAAGTAGTATAGCTTGGTGGTAAAGTGAATGACTTCTGGAGACAGGGTAGTTCTGCATTCAAGTTTCTGCTCTAATATTTGGCTAATTGAAGAATATAAAGAACCTTGTACTTTCTCTTTGCTTTCTTCTTCTGTCTAATGGACCATCAACACTATTTATTGCCCTGGGCTCTTGTGAGGCTTAAAGATGATACTACAGGTGATATGAGCTTAGTGCCCACTAAGTACTCAATTAATGTTAACTATGATTATTATTGTGTTCATTCTGTGCTCATTGGAGTCACAGAAACAATTTGAGCTTTGCGGTTGTTCTCTGCCATTGCCAGTCATTTAAGGAGAATGCATGTCCAGTCCTGGGCCCCGGAGATTGTTGGGCTAAGGAAGCCAGGCTCAGAGTTCTCTAATGAATCCTCTAATTAGCCCAACAACCCGGTTCTGTAGGACAGAGTCTGTGACAGAGACATTGACACCTAATAGGCATTCCATCTGTTTCCCTATACAACGTTGCTAGACAAGACCATGCAACTGGTCCTCACCAATGGGTCATGGGTGAAAATGACACATCTGGCCAGCTCTCTGCCCTCCAGCTTGCTCTCCATTTGCTTCAAGGACTGAAGATGCCTCATGTTCCAGGTGCGGCAGGTGCAAGATGCTGATGCCTGAGTCAGCCTGGATCCCTGAGTGATTATGTGGAGCAGAGGTCTCTGCCAACCTGCACTGAACACATTGGATGAAGAAGAAATAAACTAGCCAGGCGTGGTGGCGCACGCTTGTAATCCCAGCATTCGGGAGGCTGAGACCGGAGGATCCGGGTTCGAGGCCAGCCTCAGCTACCTAGTGAGGCACTCCGCAACTTAGTGAGACTCGATTTCAAAATAAAGAATAAAAAATAGGGCTGGGAGTATAGCTCGGAGGTAGAATGCCCCTGAGTTGTTGCTGCAACAACAAACCGAACTTAACGTAGGTTAACTAATACAACACATTTTGGTTGGCCAAAGTCTGACATTTTACATGAACCTCTTGCATGGGGTAGCATGCCACAGCTCTTTATAGAGTAGGTTCACAACCCTCATCTCTTTCCATCTTTAGAAATGATATGGAAACCCCCCTGATAAAAGAGTTAGCAAGTGTTATTTCTTTATGAAATGACTTCTCTGAAATCCCTATTTCTACATGTACCCATTATTGGGTCAGTCTCTCTCCATTACTCC
>PVLC010048276.1:0-10785 GCA_004027655.1 Graphiurus murinus
TGTACATTGAATCTTGACCTCCTTCTTTTATCCTAAGGCCTTTGAACATGCTATTTTGTTTGCCTATAACCTCTCCACCTTTTTTTTTTTTTTTAAATTTTGAGACAGGGTCATGCTAAGTTGCTGAGGCTGGCCTCAAACTTGGCATCTTGCTTTAACCTAGAAAACCCTTTCTTCCCTCTCTTCATATAGTAAATATTATTTATTCCTCAAGACTAAGCTTAGATGTCACTCCTTTCAGAAATCTTTCTGTGTTCCCGTAAGTCTAGGTTAAGTTTCCCTGCATTCTACTTTTCACTAACATTGCTCTTTTTGTTGTCTCCATTCTTTGCTGGACTGTAAATTCCATAAAGGCAGAGAGTATTATTATCTGAATCCAATCTGAAGATAAAACAACACTGTGATCTAAACAATAGAAATTTAATATAAAGAATTTTAAAAGCTGGGCGTGGTGAAAAGAGAGAGGACTGGACGTGGTGGCACACACTTGTTGTAATCCCAGCATTTGGGAGGCTGAGACTGGAGGATCTGGGTTCATGGCCAGCCTCAGCTGCTTAGTGAGGCCCTCCGCAACTTAGTGAGACCCTGTTCCATCCCCAGTACCAGAAAAAAAAAAAAAAAAAAAGAAGAGAGAGAAGGAAGTGGTTAGTTTTTACAAATAAATAATAAATCCATACATATAACAAGGCATAAAGAAAATATCCAATGCTGCTACTGTTCTTTTTATAATTGGTTATGAGATTGTAGTTGATAGCTATGATTTCTTTCCTCTACCCGTTCTACATTTCCTTTACATTCAGCCAAAAAGATAGAGTGATCTAAACCTTTATCAGATCCTTTATCGTGAAGGGTCTGATTCCTTAATCATCCTGCCTTGTTTCAGTTGCTGTAGTTTTCCATTGACTTTGAATGATGGAGATACTAAGAAATGATCCAGAGAAGCTGGGTGTGGTGGCGCACGCTTGTAATCCCAGCATTCGGGAGGCTGAGACCGGAGGATCCGGGTTCGCAGCCAGCCTCAGCTACCTAGTGAGGCACTCCGCAACTTAGTGAGACTCGGTTTCAAAATAAAGAATAAAAAATAGGGCTGGGGGTGTAGCTTGGAGGTAGAATGCCCCGGAGTTCAACCCCCAGTACTGCAAAAAAAAAAAAAAGAAATGATCCAGAGAGTTCTCTGGGTTCCAGACATCATTCTACTATGCCTTCATTGTATGTAGTAACATGACTTTGGTAATCAGGATTGATCATGACATCTGTAGATTAGCCCCTCTACCCTCTGGTTTTTGGCAGTTGGCTCAGTAATATAAATAAAGAGCCTAAAATATCTAGGTTGCAGTATCATCTACCAATTCAGTAGGACCATTGTATTTCCTGGTGAAATCATTGACCTTGTAGAGTCTAAGATCTCTAAACCAGCAGATTTCAAAGTTGCCAGAATGGACAGCAGAAATCTTTCAGGTGAGTTAGGTGTGATAGTGAGAGGATCCACTTTCACTTCTACTTCTTGATTCTCAGACTGATCCATGCATTCTGTCTATGTCAGAGAAAGCATCATATAATGGTCTCTGCCACTGAATATAAACTTTATCATGTAAGACAAAACCCCATTCTTTCATAGTGTTGCCTTCCAGTTGACATTATAATTGAGTCCTCAGTCAATGTCAACATCTTGAGGCTATTCTCTCCTGAGGAATGGTTCTGTATCAGGCAAGGATTTAGTATTGGTGTCTGCTATTGGCAAATTAAGCACTCAGCAGTAGTGTTAGCCAGAGCAACTTTTGTTAAGGGGAAGTTCATGCTGTTGAGCCCACACAACCTCCATATTTGCCACCACAGTCACTTGGATTGTAGGTCTGTTATGGAAGCATTGGGGTAGCTGGAAGTAGTTGCTAACTGACATCCATAGAGCATATTATTTTGTCCACAATATTATTAAGAGTTTACTGAGTTGATTATAGTGGCACACACCTGATGTCGCAGTACTTGGGAGTCTGAAAAAGATTGCAGTTCAAGACTAGTCTCAGCAACTTAGTGAGACTCTCAGCAACCTAGAGAGATCCTGTTTCAAAACAAAAAATAATAAAAAGACTGGAAATAAGCCGGGTGTGGTGACGCACGCTTCTAGTCCCAGCATTTGGGAGACTGAGACTGGAAGATTCGGATTTGCGGCCAGCCTCAGCTGCTTAGTGAGGCCCTCTGCAACTTAGTGAGACCCTGTTTCAAAATAAAGAATAATAAATAGGGCTGGGGCTGTAGCTCAGAGATAGAATGCCCCTGGGTTCCATCCCCAGTACCTCAAAAAAAAAAAAAAAAAAAAAAAAAAAAAAGACTGGTAGGATGCTCCTGGACTCAATCCCCAGTTACACACACACACACACACACACACACACACACACACACACGCACGCACGCACACCCTACTGTACAGTTGGTGTCCTTTAGTGGGTCTTCATATAGGACAAATATTTTCAAAGTTTATGCCCATTCTTAACGATTCATCCACATACTTTCCCCCAGATATATATATATTTTTTTTCCCGAACTGATGATTGAACCCAGGTGCATTCTACCTCCGAGCTATACCCCCAGCCCTATTTTTTATTCTATTTTGAAACAGGGTCTCACTAAGTTGCAGAGTGCCTCACTAGGTAGCTGAGGCTGGCCAAGAACCTGGATCCTCCAGTCTAGCCTCCCAAATGCTGGGATTACAAGTGTGCACCACCCTGCTCAGCTTTTTTTTTTTTTTTTAATCACACATCTTCCAGTCCTCCTTCTGCTAAGGCCTGACCATCTTTTTTTTTTTTTTTTCGGTACTGGGAATTGAACTCAGGGGCATTCTACCTCCGAGCTATACCCCCAGTCCTATTTTTTATTCTTTATTTTGAAACCGAGTCTCACTAAGTTGTGGAGTGCCTCACTAGGTAGCTGAGGCTGGCCTCGAACCCGGATCCTCCGGTCTCAGCCTCCCGAATGCTGGGATTACAAGCGTGCGCCACCACGCCCGGCTAGGCCTGACCATCTTGACCATCCATGTAAGCCTTTAACAACTGCCTATGAATGAATCTAAATCTGTACTTCTGGCCATTTCTCATTTTAGACATGGTAGATAACCAGATGTACTGCTCAAGTTCTGTCCAAATGAAAGACCAAAATGAACAAACAACAACAAAAGACTTCAAAAAGTTAGAAAAAATAATAATGGATAGCAAATATCTCCTAGGAGTTTCCTACCAGAGAAGCAATTAAAGAAATTGTACAAGGAAAGATTATAAAAATAAAAATATTTGAGTTATCAAAAATTGGTAGAAACTATAAATTATTCTCAGTATGATTTCTCATGAAAATATTGGAAGCATTAAGTGATGTTAAATTTCTATTTTAAGCCGGGCCTGGTGGCGCACGCTTGTAATCCCAGAATTTGGGAGGCTGAGACTGGAGGATCCCGGTTCGTGGCCAGCCTCAGCTACTTAGTGAGGCACTCCGCAACTTAGTGAGACCCGGTTTCAAAATAAAGAATAAAAAAATAGGGCTGGGGGTATAGCTCAGAGGTAGAATGCCCCTGAGTTCTATCCCCAGTACCGCAAAAAAAAAAAAAAAAAAAAAAAAAAAAAAAAAAAAAAAAAAAAAAAAAAAAAAAAAAAAAAAAAAAAAAAAAAAAAAAAAAAAAAAAAAAAAAAAAAAAAAAAAAAAAAAAAAAAAAAAAAAAAAAAAAAAAAAAAATTCTATTTTAATTTCAATCCCTAGCATGGGGAAAAAAACAAAACAAAACTGGGTAATTGAACTGAATGGAAACTTCTCAGAAGAAGGAATATGAAAACATTTTCAACATCATTAGCAATCAGGGAAATGCAAATTAAAACTACACTGAGATTCTAAGTAACCCCAGTTAGAATGTCAGTCATCCAGAATACAAACAATAATACATGCTGGTGAAGATGTATGGGGAAAGGAACACTTATACACTGTTGGTGGGATTGTAAATTATACAACCACTATGAAGATCAGTACGGAGGTTTCTCAGAAGACTGGGGATGGAACCTCCATATGACCCAGCTATATCACTTTTTGGTATCTTCCCCCCAAAATTAAAGTTAGAATATGATAGTGATACATACATACTCCTGTTTATAGCAGCACAGTTCACAATAGCCAAATTATGGGACCAACCTAGGTGTCTGTCAACAGATAAATGGATAAAGATACTGTGGTATATGTGCACAATGGAGTTTTACTCATACATAAAGAACAAAATTTTGTCTTTTGCCAGAAAATGGATTGAACTAGAAAAAAACTATGCAAAGTGAAATCAACCAGTCTCAGGGAGTCAAGGGTTGTACATTTTCTTTCATACATGGAAACTAGAGAGAAAATAGGAAAGAAATGGGACTTCATGAAAATGAGATGTGAGAACAGTAGAATAATAGAAGGGTCTCAGGGAAGGGAGAATAAGAGGGGAAAAAGAAGGCTTGAGGAAGGACACAGACCAGATAATATTAGGTCCATATAGGAAGGTGTCACTAGCAGCCTCACTAGTATATATTGGGAGACAGGAGGCAGGTAGTGGGATGGGGTTAGCAGGGAAACACACCAAGAGATGTAGTGCACATATGTGAATATATGACTTCGTATCTCACTACGATGCATAATTATATTGCACCAATAAAATTGTAAAACAAGAGGCAGTCCTTTAAATTAGCCAATAATTAATAATAAATTTCAGAAATTAGTAGTGGCAAGGATATAATAAAATTGATTTTTCTCATACATTATTAACAATTAAAAATTAGTACAGTTCTCAAAAGAAACCTGGCAATATATGAGATTTTTTTTAAAAGTTAATTTCTCTTTGTTCCACTAATTTAACTTCTAATTTCCCATCTTAAGAAAACAATAAAAAAAATCCAGAAAATAGCTTTAGATACTAAGAGACTCAGTATAGTATTATTTGTAACAGAGATAAGAGCATAAAATATGTTTTTTAGAACTTTAGAGAAGTCTTCTGAGTGTTCTGAATTTCTACTAGAACTTGGTGGTTTTTGTTTGTTTGTTTGTTTTTCCCTAATAGAACACCAAAAATAGAAAGGTCAAAGCCAGCTATGGTGGCATACGCTTCTAGTTCTAGCTACTCAGGAGGCTGAGGCAGGAAGGTTGTTTGAGCCTACAAATTCGAAACCAGATGCTATCTCAAAATTTTTTAAAAAGCCAGGTGTGGTGGCACATACCTGTAATCCCAGTACTTAAGAGACTGAGACAGGAGGATGGCAAGTTAGAAACCAGTCTCAGCAACTTAGGAAAACTCTTGGCAACTTAATGAGACTCAAAACAAAAAATTAAAAAAGGCTGAGGATTTACCTTGGAGGTAGATTTATATATAATAGATTTTTTTCAATGAACTCTCAAGTTGATTACCAATACAGCATAAACTTACATTTTTTGTGATCATTATAATAGAAGAAAAGTTAGGAAAAAGAGTCAGGGCAGGAAAGAAGGGAGGAAAAGGAATAAATTATAATATTTGACTAGAGAATAAAATTATTTTTGCTTTTCTGAAAAGAAAATATTTATTTATTTATTATTCATTTATTGCAGTACTGGGGATTGAACCCAGAGGCATTCTACAATTGAGTTACACCCCTCAGCCTGATTTTATTTCTTATTTGGAAACTGTCTCACTAGGTTGATGAGAGTCTCACTACTTGCTGAGGCTGTCCTTGAACCTATGATCCTCCTATCTCAGCCTCCCAAGTATAGGGATTACAGGAGTGCACCACCACACCTGGCCTTATTTGACTCATGAGTAATGCCTTATCCATTTAAATACTTTCATATATTTTAGGAAACATTCTATATATCATTGCATTTAATTCTTATATAACACCTCTGTGAAAAAGTTTTGAATTTCTAGCTTAGAGATGAAGAAATTGTCACTTTAGAAAAACTAAATAAGCTGGGCATGGTGGCACATGCCTGTAATCCCTGCACTTGGGAGGCTGAGACAGGAGGATCACAAGTTCGAGGACAACCTCAGCAAGTAGGGAGACTCATCAACCTAGTGAGACTCTATTTCCAAATAGGAAACAAAAAATTGGACTGGGGGTGTAGCTTGAAGGTAGAATACCTTTAAGTTCAATCCACAGTACCACAAAAACAAACAAACAAATGAATAACAACAACAAAAAAACTAAACAAGTTACTTCAACATTCATAGATTATAAGGAACAGATCCCCAAATCGGTAATATATGTAATGATATAGACTACCAGCTCTGTCCACCAAATTCTGTCTACCAAATCCATTTATTCCTCAGTTTCCTTATAAGTAAATGGAGTAAACAATGGTATTCATTTGGTGGGATTTTGTTACAATTAAATGAGTTAACCAACTAAGTAATTTAGATTGTTCATGACATATAATAAGCACTTAATAAATGTTGAATATTTTATTATGTTTAGTGTGTGTGTGTGTGTGTGTGTGTGTGTGTGTGTGTGTGTGTGTGTTACTGGGGATTGAACCCAGGGTCACTTTACCACTGAGCTATACTCCTCGCCGTATTTTATTTTTATTTTGAAACAGGGTCTGGCTAGGCTGATGAGAGTCTCACTACTTGCTGAGGCTGTCCTTGAACCTGCACTCCACCCATCTCAGCCTCTCAAGTACTGGGATTACAGGCATGTGCCAGCATGCCCGGCTTGGATATTTTATAATTTTTATTCCTATCATTGTACAGGCATCTCAGAATTGTAGTTTATAGTTATATAATCTTCCTTACACAATGAATTCATATGTATCTATAATCCTATTTGATCCTTTCAGCCAGCTTTTGAAGTAGGCAGGACAGTTACTACATTATATTTTGTGATTTATGATTATTTGTGATGAAATAATCTCTCCAAAATCAAATAGCTTTTAAATTGCAGAATAAGGTAAATGATCTTTCTTTTTTAATCCCAAATTCAATATTCCTTTTGTGGTTCTATTCTAATAAAATGTAAAATAAGACAATTTAATCAACATTTTTAGTGCTGTAATTCATAACAACTGACCACACAACTTGGAGGAAGGAAGATTTATTTGCTCACAGTTTTTTTCAGCTTTTGGGGTTCAGTCCATGTCAGGCCAGGTCTGTGGATCTCAGGGCATGGTGGCAGGAAGCAGACAGAGGGAGTGAGCAAGGACTGGAAGCAAGAGATGAAACAAAGGGATTCAAAGACAAAAGCATAATTCCTAAGACCACACCTCCAGGGATCCACCTGCCTAGGTTACTACCTAGTAAAACCATTGCAATGGATGTATCTACTGATGAGATTACAACCCTCATAACTTAAGTCTGAACATTAATACATGAACTCTTCAGGGGACATTCTATTTGTAATCAAAACACAATGTATAAACTTATTCTAAATATGAAGTTAAGTTTTCACAAATAACTTTGAGAATTAAGATTTTTATTTGGTCTGGAAAATGTAGTTATTTTTATGAGAAAAAGTTTATTTCCTTGGGTATTGTTTTTTAACTTATACTTTATATTGTACATTGCAATTATATATCATAGTGGGGTTCAATTTGGTACATCCTTGAGTATTATTAAAATAACTAGACTTGGGGTTTGATGTCTTATGCAAAGGTATTAGAAATTATTAGTAGTAATATTTAGCATTTAAAAGTTATTATATAATAATGTCCTGTATTTAAAAATTTTTTTAATAGCGACATCCTCTTCTGCAGTTTCTGCACACTCCCCGTCAGTTATTGTAGCTGTGGTAGAAGGGAGAGGACTTGCCAGAGGTGAAATAGGAATGGCAAGTATTGACTTAAAAAGCCCACAGATTATTTTATCACAGTTTGCAGACAACACAACATATGCAAAGGTAAATATTAATAATCCTAGAAAATGGTTGACCTAGCAGGCAGTATACAGATTTCCAAGTCAGTGCTTTTATGTATATAAAATATATATTTAGTTTCCATATATATATATATATATATTTATTGGTGTATTATAGTCTCACATCATAATGTAAATCTTGTTGACCATGACATGCATCATGCATATAGTACTTAGTTTAGTGGTGCTCTCCCCCCCCCATCCCTACTTCCTTCTCATCCCCCCCTTCCTCATACTCTAATTAGTTTCTGATTAGTGCTTTTTCATAGGACAAAGATTATTCCAGTAGAAATATTGTGAATTAAAATTGTTTTACATCTGACTTTTATTTTTATTTTATTTTATTTTTGCAGAACTGGGGATTGAACCCAGAAACATTCTACCTCTGAGCTATACCCCCAACCCTATTTTTTTATTCTTTATTTTGAAATAGGATTTCACTAAGTTGCAGAAGGCCTCATTAAGTAGCTGAGGCTGAATGTGAACCTGTGATCCTCCTGTGTTTTATTTTTAAAATATATTTTATACTAAAAAGAAAGTATTTTATTGTTACTTGACTATTCCAAAGTTACTGTTAACACTAATTTCTAAAATTAATGTCCTCAAATTAATAATTTTAGACACATTCCAAAAGTAACCTTTGTGATAATCCTATCTCGACAGGATTGCTTTCACTGAAATAATTCAATCTTATTTTTCTAGAGTTAAGGGAAACTAATATCTTAGATCAGTCATAGGTTAGTAACTTAACTTCTTGCCTTCACTATTTTGCCTTTACTTCATATCACTTATGAATTTAGGCCACTGGCCTATTGTCATAGGAATTTGTGTGAACTATCAGGGGTAGTCTACTCCTAATCTATCTATTTTAAGAAGTTATTTTACCCAATTACAATTACTTTAAAAATACAATCTATGTTATTTTGGGGTGGGGGGTACTGGAAATTGAACCCAGGGCTTTCTATCTCTGAATTACACACAAAGCTGAAACAGGTTCTCATTAAATTGCTGAGGGTCTTGCTAAGTTGCTCAGGCTGGCCTCAAACCTGTGATCCTCCCATCTCAGCCTCCTAAGAACTGGGATTCCAGAAGTGTGTCACCATGCCCAGGCAATCCATGTTATTTATTTATTTATTTGTTTGTTTATTTACACTACTGGGGATTGAACTCAGGGGCGTTCTACCTCCGAGCTATATCCCCAGCCCTATTTTTTATTCTTTTTATTTTGAAACAGGGTCTTACTAAGTTGCAGAGTGCCTCACTAGTTGGCTGAGGCTGGCCTTGTACTGGATTCCCTGGTCTCAGCCTCCCAAATGCTGGGATTACAAGCGTGTGCCACCACATCCGGCTTAAACCATGTTATTTTTAATGTTTTATTGTTCTCTGTTCTTCTCAAGTTTCCCTTTTTGGTTCACCAGTATGTAGGTTTCCTCTTCCTGAACTATACCCTCATCCCTTTTTATTTTTTGTTTTGTAACAGGGGCTCACTAAGTTCCTGAGACCCTCACTAAATTGCTGAGGCTAGCCTCGATCCTTGATTCTTCTGTGTCAGTCTCCTAAGTACTGGGATTACAGGCATGCACCACCATGCCTGGTTTAATTTCATTATAGTTAACAACCTAAATTATATTAACATTACATGCTAACTACATCTCTGAGTATTTTATAATTTCTTTTCAGTACTGGGAATTGAACTCAAAGGCATTCTTCCTCTGAGCTACACCACTAGTCCTATTTTATTTTTATTTTGATACAGGATCTCCCTAGGTTGATGAGAATCTCACTACTTGCTGAAGCTTCCTGTCTCAGCTTCCAAGTACTGGGATTATAGGTGCGTGCCACCATGACTGGCTAATGTTTTTATAATTTCAAAAGAATAGGGAAACACTGTTTAAAAGATAGAAATGTTACAGTGGAGTGTGGTGGCCCATTCCTGTAATTCCTATACTTGGGAGGCTGAGACAGGAAGATCACAGGTTTGAGGACAGCCTTAGCAAGTAGTGAGACTCATCAACCTAGTGAGACCCTGTTTCCAAATAAGAAATAAAATTGGGCTAGAGATGTAGAGATTGGGCTCAAAATAGAATGCCTCTGGGTTCCATCCCCAGTAACACAAAGAAAAAAAAAATAGAAATGTTAGACAAACTGATTAGAGGTTTCTCTAAGAAGTGCACCTTATTTTTAAAAACATAAGGCAATTTGGTGAGACCCTGTTTCAAAATAAAGAATAAAACATAGGGCTGTAGGTGTAGCTCAGAGGTAGAATGCCCCTGGGTTCAACACCCAGTACCGCAAAAAAAAAAAAAAAAAAAAAAAAAATATATATATATATATATATATGTATATATATAAAATATTATATATAAAATATATATAAAAATATATTGAAATATATAGTTAGGACCATTATAATTTTGCTATCTATAAGTTAATTTTAAGTACTTATCTCTTAGAAAATTATAAAACTCTTTCCATTTTAGAGGCTACCTATGTTTACATTTAAGAAATTGTTTATTCCAAAAATTTCAGGTAATAACTAAACTCAAAATTTTATCACCTTTGGAAATAATAATGTCAAATACTGCCTGTGTTGTGGGGAATTCAACCAAGTTGTTTACTCTGATCACAGAAAATTTCAAGGTAAATAATTTTCATTCTCACAAATAACATTCAAGATTTAATTGTTTAAAATCCATTTTGTGCCGGGCGTGGTGGCGCATGCTTGTAATCCCAGCATTCGGGAGGCTGAGACCGGAGGATCCGGGTTCGCGGCCAGCCTCAGCTACCTAGTGAGGCACTCCGCAACTTAGTGAGACTTGGTTTCAAAATAAAGAATAAAAAATAGGACTGGGGGTGTAGCTCGGAGGTAGAATGCCGCTGAGTTCAATCCCCAGTACCAC
>PVLC010048277.1:0-10926 GCA_004027655.1 Graphiurus murinus
GGGATGGGGTCCAAGTTTAAACATTAAATCTATTCATGTTTCATATATACTTAATACTCATAGCTTAAAGGTAATTTTATACAATATTTTTAGCATGCCAGTACATGAGGTCAGGTGTGGAACTTTTAACTCATAGCATTATTCATCTTGGTGCTCAAAATTTCAAATTTTAGAGTATTTTGGATCTTGGATTTTTGGATTAAGTATGCTCAACCTATACCATAGGCAGTTTACCTCCCACAAACAGGAGGCTCCTCAACTGTACCCCACACTCTAATTACTGAACCAATTGCTCTTTCTTTTGCTCAGCCAAAAGAAAATATTCTTACAAACATCTTTATAGGGATTCCATTTTTCCCCAAATAAGACAAGTTTTATATTATGTGCATACGACTTACTATATAAATCTGAAATAGCTTCACTGCGATGCTGGTGATGTTCCCAAGAACTCTGTGTGCCTTACCTGCCCTAATACACTTCCGTAACACAGGGAGAGCTTGCTGGGCACAAACTGAAGCTGCCGCCCCAGTAGGCAGACACTCTTGAGACCCACCAAATTGTAATTCTTTTCATTACCAATAATGTGAAGATCTAGATTTCATCCCAGCCACAGGAAATCATCCTGAGCAGTTTTATAGTAGTCATTTGTCCTATATAAAGAGGTGAAAATAGGAGCTCATTTCTGTTTACATATCTTTGATGGCATTTGATTATTTTTTCTTATTGTCTACCTTGTCTCTGATTCTTTGCTGTCCTTTTCATGAATGTCTTTACTTCCCCGATCCATGCTCTGGGTAGTCACTTCGGCTTCCTGCTGCACATGGAACATCAGACCATAAAACCAGAAAGGCAGAGCCACAAGATAACAGGGGGAAAAGTAACATGGAATTTAGGGGATGGCTCTAATCATGTTCAAAGGAGATCCTGTAGGGATTTGAGGATCCTTGTAAGCATTACGATGGATCAGGTACCAGACACCACTTGACTACATGTGACCAGAGCCATTTGAATCCTACGGTCAGGCTCAGGTCACAATCCAGCACCAACTTGAGCCACACGGCCCTACACTGGCCTCGTAACAAGGTTTGGCATCTACGCTCTTGCTGCATTCTCTGGAACAAAGCCCCGTGCCTTCTAAAATTCTTGAAACTATGTCCCTAAAAAAGTTAATTTTCTTCCTTTCATGAATTCATTCATGCACCCACCCAGCAAAAACTCTGCTGAGCACTAGGACCTTAGCAGTGAACAAACACACTTGAATCAAATAATTTTAAGGGTTGGCAGAAGGAGCTATAAGCGCCCTAGAGTAATTCCTGCTTTGGTTCCCACCCGGCATCCCCATATCTCACTCTCTATGTCTTCTACTCCACACTTCTCTCACCAGTTTCCTGCCTGCATAAACCTCTACTAGCAGGTACCATGGTATTACCACCTGCAGGAACATTCTCCTACCTAGCCCCATCCCAAAACTGCAGTGCTAATACTCACCTCTAATCCTTTTCTTCTATCTGAAACTACCCAGTCTCCAATCAGGCATATTTTGAAAAGATGAAATGACCAGATTCTAGGGGGTCTATGCGTAAAGTAAAAAGAAGCTAAAAATCATAGATAAATGAGTTGCTCACAGGGAGTAGCAATCTAATGTAGCCAGTTTTCTAGAGAGTGGTTACTTGTATTATTTTTCTTATCCTCATTACTTTGTTATTAGACCCATCTACATGAATAAATATCCACATAACTTAGGAAGAAAGTTGGTCTCATTTTAATTAATGTTTTTCTAGTCCAAGAGTATCTAATAGAGAACTTTATTTTGCTTATGTGTGTTCATCGAGTCAGGGGTCAGAGGTAAATGCTTTGAAATAAAGTCTTTGGTACAGAACAGAGCATAAAATACCTACATCAATCATATGACAAGTTTTTAATTAATGGACCTACTTTCTAGAAAGTGTCAGCTTGAGGGAAGTGGGGTGAATATTTTTGATCCTCTATTTTTAATCAGGTTATGATGGTCTGCATCATTCACCCAAAGAGGGGGACATATATAAGGGTCCAAAATATAGAAATTATTGACTTCACGACTTAAAATTTTTTGATTCATCAGCTAGGCATGGTGGCACATGCCTATAATCCTAGTACGTGGGAAGCTGAGACAGGAGCATCACAGGTGTGAAGCCAATCTCAGCAACCTTGGGAGACTTCAGTAACTTAGCAAGACCCTATTTCGAAACAAAAAATAAAAGTAAAGGCACTGAGGGTACAGCTCAGAGGCAGAATTCCCCTAGACTCAATTCCTAGTACCAACAGAAAAAGAGAGAGAGAAATCCATTTGTGTTAAACTGAGCAAATTAAAACCATGAATGATAACTTTGTAGGCGCAATGGAACATTGTAAGATAAAATGCAGCAGGTCACAGAGTAGAGTCATGAGTATTTATTTGCCAAGATCTGCTGATTTTATCCCTTTATGTACATAAGCAGCAGTAATCTGTAATCAAATAATAATGCAGCAAGTCATGGGAAGAGCATTCTGGAATTCGATCTGCTCAAGATTTCAGGATGATGTCTTTTCCTCAATATTATCAATAGAGTATAATCAATTATCTTACTCCATTCACATTGACCAAAGCCATATGAGAGAGGTATGCATTTTCCTCTAATAGAGAAGTTTGCCCTTCTCCATTCTGTGGTTGTTAGCAACTTTCCCCAGTCAGCTTAGCTTCTATCCACATTCTGTGTGTGCCTAGAGACTCCCCTTTAAGACACAGGTCAGAAATGCAGTCCAAGACAAGGAGGAAGAGCCTCCAAGTCTCACAAAAAGAGCTCGGCCAGGCACATTAATAACTGATGTTCTATAGACTGTACTTAGGCACTGACAGCTCTTAGAAGATTGTCAGAGAGATTCAGAATTTTCAGGACTACTAAATTCAGTCCCTGGTCATTTCAGGAAAGCTGACTGATAACTCAAAATTCAATGGGACAAGAATAAATTAAGGAGCTGGGCATGGTGGCACACGCTTGTAATTCCAGCATTTGGGAGGCTGAGACAGGAGGATCACAGGTTCGCGGCCAGCCTCAGCTACCTAGTGAGGCCCTCCGCAACTTAGTGAGACCCGGTTTCAAAATAAAGAATAAAAAATAGGGCTGGGGGTATAGCTCGAAGGTAGAATGCCCCTGAGTTCAATCCCCAGTACCGCAAAACACACACACACACACACACACACACACACACACACACACAAATAAAGATCAAATGAACCTAAAATGAACATCTAATTGTGATTATATATTTTGGAATAGGTTGGTGGAGGTTTTAATGTTTTCTTTTTTTTTACTATTTTTTTTTATTATTGGTGCATTGTAATCATTCATTGTTGTTAGGTACAAGCTGGTAGAGGCCTACATGCATACATCTCTCATTTAACCCCTCCCCAATTCTTGCCCCATTCCCTCCCTTTCCCTCCTTCTAAAGTTCAGTTTAGTGGTTAACTTTGATATGTTTGTGAAAGTACATCATGTGCATTAGGGTGTTCCCCCCCATCACCTTCAGTTAAGTCACCTTCTAAGCCAGGCATGGTGGCGCACGCTTATAATCCCAGCATTTGGGAGGCTGAGACTGGAGGATCTGGGTTTGCAGCCAGCCTCAGCTGCTTAATGAGGCCCTCTGCAACTTAGTGAGACCCTGTTTCAAAATAAAAAGAATTAAAAAATAGGGCTGGGGCTGTAGCTTGGAGGTAGAATGCCCCCAGGTTCCATCCCCAGTACTATTAAAAAAAAAAAAAGTCACCTTTCACCTTTGCTCACATAAGATTTCTCCTTCTTCATCTAGAATCGCTCTTATGACCCACTTTCTCCCTAGCTTCCACATATTAGGGAGAGGATACAATTTTTTACTTTTTGTGACTGACTAATCTCACTTAGCATAATGTTTTCCAGTTCCATCCATTTCCCTGCAAATGACATGATTTTGTTCTTCTTTAAGGCTGAGTAAAATTCCATTGTGTACATATCACATAGTTTTGTAATCCATTCATCTGTTAATTGACATCTTGGCTGGTTCCATAGTTTGGAAATTGTGAATTTTGTGGCTATAAACATAGATGCACATGCACCAGTCTGATAGTTTGGTTTCCATTCTTTTGGGTAGATACCCAGAAGTGGTATTGCTGGATTATATGGTTGATTCACTCCCATTCATCTGAGGATTCTTCATACTGTTTTCCAAAGTGGTTGCACTAATTTGCAATCCCACCAACAATGTATTAGGGTTCCTACTTCACACCCTCACCAGCATTTGTTGTTGTTTGTGTTTTTGGTGATTGCCATTCTAACTGGGGTTAGGTGAAATCTCAAGGTAGTTTTGATTTGCATCTCTCTGATTGCTAATGTTGAACATTTCCTCATACATTTATTGGCCATTTGTATTTCTTCTTTTGTGAAGAGTCTATTTAGATCATTTGTCCATTTTTTTTTGATTGGGTTATTTGTTTTCTTAACTGTGAGTTTCTTGAGTTCTCTGTATATTCTAGATATTAGTACTCTATCAGAGGAGTAGCTGGCAAAAATTTTCTTCTATTCTGTGGGCTCTCTGTTGAGGGTCTTGATAGTTCCTTTTAACTGTGTGTGTGTGTGTGTGTGTGTGTGTGTGTGTGTGTGTGTGTGATTTTTAAGTACAACTCAATGACATTCATCATATTAATCACATTTTAAACAATGGACAAACATCCTCATGTCTATTCCCAAAATGTTTTAATTTCTCCAAACAGAAATGTTGTACCCATTAAATCTTCATTCCCCCAGCTTCTACCTGAGCCCCCAGTCACCTTTAGTCTATGAAAGTCTCTATAAATTTGCCTCATCCAGATAGTTTGTGGAAATGGAACCATATAATATTTGATTGTTTATGTCTGGCTTATTTCGCTTAGCATTATGTTTTCAAGGTTCATCCATGTTCTACTATGCATCAAACATTCCTCCTCCTTCAAAGATGAACAATATACTACTATATATATTTTAATATTTTGTTTGTCTATTTATCTTCTCATGAGCCCTTGGCTATTGTGAATAATGCTGCAAAGAATATGTGTGCACAATTACCTTTTGGGGATTCTTTCAATTCTTTGAGCTATATATACAGAATGGAATTACTGGGTCATTCTCTTCATCTATGTGTACCTCCATTTAATAACTATGTTTTTGCATCATGTCCTGATTCCCTGAGCTTCAGAAACAAATGCTTTTATTTATTATATAACAACACAGTTATTTGCTTTCATTTAATAAAATTAGCATATTTTCCATTAGAATATAATTGAAAAACTTGAATGCATAATCAGGGTTAGCCTTGGAGTGTCATATTTTAGAACAATGCTCACTTGACTATGAGAAGCCAAAGTGAGGCCTAAGGTTTGGACTTTGTAGATGAAACCCAAACTATGAAGTTTTCCCTGGAAACCACTCTCATGCCTGTCTTAAGGGCTTCTGGAGACCCAGCAATGTATAGGAAGACAGATCACTCCCTGGCTGGCCAAGATCCTTAGAAGATTTGGGGACACTGCAGGAAGAAGAAAACAAATGCCTACAAATACCTGCAAATTTGTAGGTATTGCAAGTAAAATCTGATGGAAATAAATCTCTTGGGTTTGGCAGCTTAGCATAGGATAGAACAAATTTTAATATAAGGACTGCTTTATTTAATCTCTGGAGAATAGAGATTACTGAAAATCTAATCCTACATTTCTTGCAACATCTTCGTCAGAGGTTTGGCTTCATAATTGCTTAATGCCATATGACTCTAGATAACACACTAATTAATATTGAATGCTCTGTCTATGAGGAGAGGCCAAACACAACACTAACTCTTTTTCAACCAAGAATCATCCTTGGCAATGACTTATGAATACAAGGAGAGGCTATTTACATCAACGACACCAAAAATCCAGGACTTGGAAATAGTGACTTCCTTCCTTGTTAAGTCTTATCAACTAACATGTTTCCCCAAGGATTACCTAACTCTCAAGGAGTATGTAACTTTACTTATTTATCATTAGTTATAGAATTTTACAGACTTCCAAGGACACCTCAGTCTATACAAAAGTAGTGACTATGAAAATGATTTTTGTCGCCGGGCGCGGTGGCGCACGCTTGTAATCCCAGCATTCGGGAGGCTGAGACCGGAGGATCCTGGTTCGCGGCCAGCCTCAGCTACCTAGTGAGGCACTCCGCAACTTAGTGAGACTCGGTTTCAAAATAAAGAATAAAAAATAGGGCTGGGGGTATAGCTCGGAGGTAGAATGCCTCTGAGTTCCATCCCCAGTACCGCAAAAAAACAAAAACAAAAACAAAAACAAAAAAAAAAATGATTTTTGTCCTAGACAATAAATGTGAATTTTACCCCACAGGTAAACAAATGGCTTCTGTCTGGTAGAGAAGATGTCACTGCAGAGGTGAGGGTTGTGTTCCCGCATGCCTGCAACTGTGACATTAACCAGGCTTGTGCAGTAGCCAGGATGTCATGTGTTACGGCATTCTTTCTTTCAGATAGTATAAATACTTCTGCCTCTCCTGTACTTCTGAACCAGTTCTCTATCTTGTTGGCTTCTTCCTTCAAGAGTTAAATAAATCTTTGACATGTGCTTATTTGGAAAAATAGAAAGAAAGAGCTACAAAGGAATGGCACCTTAGATTGGCTGTATCTTTCACAAAAAATAAGTAAATTTCAGATGATGCACATGTAACATCTTTAAAGTGCTCACAGAAAATAACTATCGACTTAGGAGTGACACTGAGTTCATGTATCATCCCTGACCTAGGTAAAATAAAGACATTCTCAGACACATGCAGATATGATGAGGTAATGTCCTCTTTAAAAGAATTATTAAAGCAAATATTTCAATGAAAAGTAAACTAAGTAAAAAAATGGGAATATTTTCTTAAAAAATGAGAAGTGATGACATTAAAGTTAGATAGACAGCAAAAATATGAAAGTTGGAGAATTAGAAGAGAAGTTAGTGCACAGGAAAACCCTTCCTTTCTTAGAACACTAAAAATAATAAGTGTGGACTTGTGTGCAAAACTTGTAGTTACCTATGTGTTTTTAAAATTTTAAGGTTACTAAAAATACTAGAGACAATAATTTATGACTTCCAAATAAGCATAATAAAAATAAAGACATAAAAAATACTTTATTAATCTAATGAAAGAGAGTAAGAAAGGAAAAAAAGCCACAAAATTATAGTAAACCAGACAGAGGTTAGACTGAGTTAGATACTGGAAATGAATTTAAAGACATTCAGTAATCCTAAAAAATGTAAATAAATTAAACTCATCTATTAAAAGTAGGGATTATTGGATGGATTTAATTCAGCTATATAATAATTTTAAGAGATACTAAAACAAAAAACCTCTCACAAAGAGATTTAAAATAAAGTTAGAAAAAATATACTCCAGGCAAATATGAAAAGCAATAAAAAGCCAATATAGTAAATTATTACCACACAAAATAGAATTTAAGGCAAAATAATAGAAATAAAGAGCTACACTGCATAATAACAAAGGGAAATTATCCAGCAATAAAGTAAAAGAATCATAAAACTGCATGCAACTATGCTCATAGCTTCAAAATATGTAAAGGCAAAAATTGACAACATAAAAATGAAAAATGGATACACTTCTATCAAACAGAAAGATCTAGTCAGGGAAATATTATTAAGATTAAATATTTGGATGACAAAATGAATAAGTTTAAGGGCAGTCATGACATATTTGCAAAAAAAAAAAAGGTTCTAACTACTGGATACCTAAGAATATCATGATAGATGGAAAAAAAACCTGAGACATAGATGGAGCCTACATGCTCTGATAACAATGCAATTGAGATGAAATCAAACAACACAGAGATGTCTAGATGCATATCACTAAATCTGTCTTGATCTCATTTTCCCCACGAACTGTGAAATAATTCATAAGTTTGAGGACCAAGTGATGTGCGCATGTATAAATGTACCACTTTGAATCGCACCTTGATGTGTGATTACACTGCACCAATAAAAGAATTTTTAATTTTTTTAACATTAAGGCAAGATTCACAATAAAAATAACAACAGATGAAACAAAACATTGTTTAAACTAATATAATAAAAAGCTTATGAAATAGAGCTAAAATTTGACTTAGAAAACATATGGCTTGAATATATTGTTAAATGAAATATTGAAAATAAATGGTACTAAGGATTTAGTTCATAAATTTAGAGAAAAATCAGCCAATTCAAGGATAAGAAAGAAAACTATGTATATATAATTTATATATTTATATAATTTATATATATATACATATATAATTTTAGCTCACATATAATGGCTAAAATATATAATTTTAGCTCACATATAATAGCCAATAATATAATAATAGCTAAAATTATATATATGAGCTAAAATAATAAGGTTGTTTGAAACCACTTACAAGCATTTTTAATAAAGTAATTATATAGTACCAAAAGAAGTCTGGCAAACTTACTAGTATGGTTTGAATGTGTCTCCCAAAGTTCATGTGTTGGGAACTTGGTCTGTGGACCTTTAATAGTTGTACAAGTAATGAGGGCTGCAGCCTCATGAATGGATTAATGCCATTACAGCAGGAATAGATGGCAGGAGTGGACTCCTTTTAAGGACCAGGTTGGCTCCTTCTGGTGTTCTCTCTCTCTCTCTCTCTCTTTCTCTCTCTCTCTCTCTCTCTCTCTCTCTCTCTCTCTCTCTACTTCGGGACCTCACAAACTCTCTTTGACTTTCTTTTATGGGATGCCTTCTGAAGAATACAATGATGTAGCAAGAAACCTCTCATGAGATAATTTTGGACTTCCCAGCTTTCATAACTATGAAGAAACAAAATTCTATTCTTCAGAAAATATCAAGTCTCTGGTATTTTGTTAAAGCAGCCCAAATTAACTAAGTCATGGATCAAGAAAAAAAAATAAGAATATGGAAATAATTTTAGGAAAAAAGAAAGCAATATAGTTACAAATATATCTGAGATTTTTAAATCCCAGCAGAATATTGTTAAAACTATCAATAAATTTCAAAACTTAGTCATATTCTAGATATCAAAACATGACAAGAATATTACAAGAAAGGAAAGTTATAGCTTCTTATCATAAAAGTAGATGATAAGTAAAATATTAGAAAGCATAATCCACTAGTGTAGCAAAATAATTTCCATCAATAAAATAGTAAAATAAGAAAACTCAGCATGCATAACCAAGTAGAATTTATCTCAGAAACCCAAGAGTAATTTTTCTGTTAGAAAAACATTCACACATTAATATGTTAAAGAAGAAAAATTATATGACCATCCTAATAAATGAAAAATAGAATTGAATCAAGTTCAATAGCTCATTAATAATAAATATTTTTAATATTCTAAAAATAGAGGGTAGCTTTTTAAGTCTCAATAAGGATTTCTACCAAAAACCTTACAGATAATAATAATACTTTGAAAACATTCTGTTTTCCCCATATTTATTATGTACTTAAACCTTATTATTGCAAAAATAATAGCAAACAATAAATTAAATATGTAAGAACTGGGATGAAAAACCACATTGTTTACAGATAATGAAATTATCTAAACAGGAAAATCCAAGAAAATTTGCAAAAACATCATTAGATCCAATAAGAAAATTAATCAAAATCTCTGGGTTCAGGATCATCATATGAAAGCAGTAGTTTTCCTCTGCAACAGAAATATTATCTTAATGCAATAATTTAAAACAAACAAACACAAATCCAATCCCAAGATAACATGTTCCTTCCTCCTGGAAGCCTATGGCCTTTTGTCCCTGTCTTCTACATTCATGATTTTGCCAAGATGTGTTTGGATATCTGTTGTTTTTTTTTTTTTTTCTCTTTAATCCTCCTGGGAACTGTGAGCCTCTTCAATCTCAAGATTGTCTTCCCTAGCTTATGGATATTTTCTTTTAATATTTGTTTAGTTAGATGGAATATCTAATATTTACACATTAAATCTCCTGAATCTCTTACTATCTCTTTTCCCTCATGATTTCTGTCTCTTTGTAGCTTCTTTTGAAGTTAGAATAATTAAGTCAGTATGATATTAAATGCGGTGATAGAAATATAGAGGGCTGTAATAATAGGGAAGGGCGAGTAATAAGCTCTATTGGGGACTTCAATATGTAACAGTGGGGTAGACCCACCAGTGGTTGAAATTAGACACGTTCAATTTCTATGTCAATTTCAGACAAATTAAAAGAGAAATTAATCTTGATGAATACTTAAGATGCAAACAGACACTAGGTTTATTTGTCAGTAGACAGGAGTCATTTGTCACAGCACAGAAGAATCCTCAACTACTATAGAAATCCTTAAGAATGCTCCAAGTTAAGTTTATGGAGTTCACATTGGTATAAAGTATGTTCGCCATATCACTTACAGGCAGATCAAATACCTTGAAGCCAGAAATGCACAAAGTACTGCTGATTGTCATCAGTGTGGTTTGTGTTGTTAAGAAAAGACATTTCAATGACAACACAATATTTACACAAAATTTATACATTGTAAGTGTATACCAAATTAATATTATTTTGTAATAAGTGAGGAGCATTTCCTCATACATTTATTGGCCATTTGTATTTCTTCTTTTGTGAAGTGTCTATTTAGATCCTTTGCCCATTTTTTGATTGGGTTATCTGCTTTCTTAGTTGCGATTTTCTTGAGTTTTTTGTATATCCTAGATATTAAACCTCTATCTGAAGTGTAACTGGCAAAAATTTTCTCCCACTCTGTAGGTTCTCTGTTGAGGTTCTTGATAGTTTCCTTTGCTTTGCAGAAGCTCTTCAGTTTAGTGCAATCCCATGGATTGATCTTCCTAAGGGTTGCTTGTGCTTTTGGGGTCCTGTTGAGAAAGTTTTTACCTGTG
>PVLC010048278.1:0-10819 GCA_004027655.1 Graphiurus murinus
GCCTCACTAGGTAGCTGAGGCTGGCTGCGAACCCAGATCCTCCCGTCTCAGCCTCCCAAATGCTGGGATTACAAGCATGCGCCACCACGCCTGCTCAGATATCCATTATTATATCCTTAGCACAAATTCCTAAGGGGAACTATTTGATTAGAAAATATATACATTTTAGTGGCTTTTGATATATTTCACTAGACTAATGTCCAGGAAGGTATTTTATCACCACTGGGCAATAAGGATATAAATATTCCTCTTTCCTTTGCAACATGGAGAATTCTTGCTTGCTTTTTTATTATTTTTTTTCAGGTAGATATTTTTATTATCAAACCAATATAATGATATTAAAACATTTTGAGGGAGAAATGGGAATACCAACATCCTAACACAATCATTTAAATTTTCTATATTTCCTTGATTGTGTGCTTGACTGTGCAGACTTTTATTCATATTTAAAATAGTTAAAGTTACAGTCTAAATATGACCTGACTTATGCTTTTTAAAAAATTTAACAGCCAGCTGGCGGTGGTCGCATCTGCCTGTAATTCCAGTACTTGGGAAGCTGAAACAGGAGGATCCCAGGTTCGAGACCAGCCTTAGCAACTTAGTAAGACTCTCAGCAACCCAGTGAGACACTGTTTCAAAACAAAAAATAATAAGGGCTGGGGGTATGCTCAGAGGTAGAATGCCCCTTTGATAGAAATGCCCCTCAAAACAAAACAAAACAAACAAACAAAAAACTTATAATCTGGGCAATGCCTGGATTTCAGGTCATGGCACATACCTGATATCCCAACTATTCAGGAACTTGCTTGGCTTTTAAAATTTTATATTTGCCACTTCATTAGAGAAAAATAATACTTCCCTGTTTAAATTTGCATTTATTTTATTTCTGGTAAGACTCAGCATTGCTAATTGGCTATTTGTTGGTCATAACTGATTTTCAGAAACTGAAACAAAAAGATTCTTATCAAGAACAATATAGACAATGGTCTGTGATTCTATGAACCTCTGCAGGCAGTGCTAGCATAATTAAATAGTATCATGTGAACTCTGCAGCTCCACAAAAATTAAATTCTGAATTTTCATACATATATAAAATTTCAAAATTCCACTAGAGATAAAATGATTCTTTCCTTGAACATTAAATTCTAATCTCCTGAAATCAAAGCGGCAAAGCTACTATCCAAACCAGCAAGTGCTTGGTTAGACTTTGAAAGAAGACTAACAAATGATGACTGACTCCATCTACCACCTTGCAAGAGAAGGGCATGAGTGTGACTCCTTCCAGGAAGTCGCTGCCATGGGAACCTGCCGCAGCATAGTGGAACCCATGGTGCTCAGCAGGCTAGGCAAGAAACGTTTCAGCTCTACCCATTAGAAGCAGTGTGATTTGGGGCAAGTTATTTAGCCATTTTAAGCCACTGTTAACTCATCTGTAAAACAGTGTGATGATCATATCTGCCTGAAAGCCACTATGGAAATTAAAATTCAGTGAAATAACACCAGTAAAGTACATAGCACATCATGCATGTGCAACACACACTAGCTAGTTGAATCACTCTACCTCTTTCCACTATCCCAGCCTGCCCAGAATCTCCAATAGCCTATTTATGACTCATTAACTAAAGTTTGTATTTTCTCCTTATTCAGTCATTCCTTGGCATCCCTGGGGGAGTGGTACCAAGACTTCTATGAATACCGAAAATTTGGGTACTCAATTCTCATATAAAATGTCATAATATTTGCATATAGACTTTGTACATACACCCATATACTTTCAATCATCCCAATATTAGTTACAATACCTAATGTAACCTAAATGCTATGTACATAGTTGTTATACTGTATTTTTAGGGAATACTGACAAGGTATATAGTCTGTACATGCTGAGTACAGACATAACCATTGTAGATCTAACTACATTTTCTATCTTCAGTTGGTTGAATGCATGGATGGAGAACCCACAGATATACAGGACCGACTATACCATACTTCTTCTTCTTCCTGTTCCTTGAGGTCTTTCTTTTTGCCTTCTCTGAGTCCTCTATCCTTAGGCCAAACTGACTCTGTTATATCCAAAATGTTCTCCCTCTCATCAGTTATACTTATCATTTGAAAATTTCCTCCTTCCTAACTTAAAATCAATGACTAGAAACATCTAATATTTGAAAAACATATTTACAAAACCGAAATTAATCACTTAAAAATGCCAATAAATTACTTTTGGCACCTCGAATAATTTTCACTTTCATATAGCAAAGATCTCTTGTGGGAGAAGAAAAAGGAGGAGGAGGAGGAGGAGAAGGAGAAGAGGAAACAAAAACAACCCTCTCTAGGAGCTATGGAATCAACCTAGAGCATAGGCTTCAGGAAGAAGAGAATGACTTTTGGGCTTCAGCTAGCTTTTCACCTCTCCCTCCCAAAGTTCTCACTTGGGGCCTTTTACTAGACATGCTCTTAACACATCCTGGTGTTTTCAGGCAGGAAGGACAGATATCAGCAGAATCCTCAACCTCAGCCTCCCACTGAGGTTTATAACCCATAACTGTTTGCAAAGGGTAAGAGTGACCACTCACCATTTAGGACCCATCTTGGCTGCTTCTGCCTTGTCCCCACGTCTGGAAATTAACCCGCTTGTCTGCCTGGCTGGGTTAGTCTGAGTCACAGCATAAGAAGAGCAACCCTTCCACGCCTGTACGAGCCTTCCTCAGCAATGACCGTGGTATACCCTGTCTATTTCTTTAAGAGGAGCTGTTCCTCTTTTCTCTTCAGACTTTGCCCACACTTGAAGATATTTAACCCTTTCCTTACTTTTTTTTTTTTTAAACTCGTTGACCTAGGTCTAAATGTATTAAAAAAAGCAAAAAACAAAAAACAAAAAAACAGCTCAGTGAGCCAGGCATGGTGGCCCACACTTGTAATCCCAGTACTTGGGAGGCTGAGACAGGAGGATTGCAGGTTGGCAGCCAGCCCCAGCTACTTAGTGAGGCCCTCCACAACTTAGTGAGACCCTGTTTCAAAATAAAGAATTTTAAAATATGGGGCTGGGGGTATAGCTCGGAGGTAGAATGCCTCTGGCTTGAATCCTCAGTACAGAAAAAGAAAGAAAGAAAGAAAGAAAGAAAGAAAGAAAGAAAGAAAGAAAGAAAGAAAGAAAGAAAGAAAGAAAAAACAACAGTTCAGTGTTTGGGTTCCAGACATATGAAGATGAGGCTGACAAAAAATTCCTCCTCTTGAAGAATTCTCAAAAATCTAGAAAATAAAGTAATTAAAAAAGAGGGGAGATCTCTGCATCTACAAAATAGAATCAGAAGACATTACAGATTTTGGCAAGATGATTAAAAGTGTGTTGTATTGTGAGTATGGATTAGAAGTAAGTAGCCTACCCCTGTCCATTTCCGCCCTCAAGATGAGGGAGGATTTCACTGATCCTGGGATGGGGAGAGATGTTCTTCTGTGAGGGCTACACAACCAGGAATGACAATACAAACTATTGCTTTCATTAGTTCATCCCTTCTATAGCCAAGGATTAGCTTGATGAAAGAGGATATCCTGAAATAGAAGCTTGAAAAGAAGGAGCATTAGAAAACTAATAGATGTAGCCCAGAGAGACACAGAATTCAACAAGTGGAAATTACACTTGAAGAAATTTCCTCATATGAACTAAAAAGAATACCATTTAGAAACTCAAAGTTCATTATACCAAAGCATATTTATAAAGTAGATTCTCATCTGGACAAATAGGCATGAACGCTTTAAATTCCAAAGACAAAGAAAGCTAAACAAAATGAAAATGTAGAATGACTGCAGGAAATAAGATGCCAGTTAAGTGTGAAATAAAGAGAAATATATTAGCAAGTAGATGAAAAACAATAATAAAGACACCACTTACTCTTCCTAAGTAAATTGCTTAAAGATGTGTCCCAGAATAATAAGAAATGAATCAAAATTGGAAACCTAAGAAGTGGGAAAACATGGCTGAAAAAACCCAGTGCCGAGGTTTAAAGCCAGTTAAACAGAGATGAGATTACATCATTGCTATAAATTAATTTAATCCAGAACACTAAGAAAAAAATAATTAGAAGTAAATGATCTATACTATTTTTAATAAAGTTTGAAAATAACATATCACTGCTAATTGGAACAAGGAAGTAAAATCAATAAATTGTTAACCCTCAGATAAAAAGATGGAGGGAGGGCGAGACAGGAGGATTGCAGGTTCTTGGCTAGCGTAAGCTATTTAGTGAGACCCTGTTTCAAATAAAGAATAAAAAATAGGGCTGAGGGCATAGCTCGAAGGTAGAATGCCTCTGGATTCAATCCCCAGTACCAAAAAAAAAAAGAGACAGAAATTATTATTGCATCATCTTTGACAGTTTTAACTAGATTTGAAAATACTTTTTAAACATGAAGATAGAAAAATTCAATTAAAATTAGATCGCAGACCTTCCAAATTATTGCAGAGCAGAAGTGTAAATACAATAGTATTTGTAACTAAATGACATATTAGATATAAAATGAGATACTATAATAAAAAATTAATCCATATAAACCCCATTGGTCATGAATATTAAGTCTCATGCTGATTGAGCAAGCTGGGTACCTTATTAGTCATAAATATTAAAGGTCTAGAAATATTTTTCAGTTTCTTGGCAGTAATATATAGTTTAATTTTTACTTAAGATAACATAAGCATTTTCTTGTGTTATTATAAACCTTTTGTTAAGCATTAAATAACATATTAATACTGCACCAAGTAGATAAATTATCTCCCTGATGTCAGACAATGTACAGCCATTGTTATTTCTATAATACTAACAATTCTGTAATTAATATATTTGTATGTTAGAGTTTTTAGTATTCATTTGTCATCCATTGCTGCATAACAAATTATACCCAAACTGAGTTGCTCAAAACTACAAATGTTGAGGAATTAATACCCAGAATGTATAAATTCCTACAACTCAACAGCAACAACCACCACCCAATTGAAAAAGGGACAAAGGACTTGAATAGACATATTTCCAAGGAAGATATACAAATGGCCAATAAGCACACAAAAATATGTTAAAAACCACTAGTCATTAGGGAAATGCAAATCCTAACCACAACAAACGTCAGCAAGATGGCAGAATAGCAAACCCCAGTCCCTCCTTCCTCCCACGGAGACGCCGATTCAACAATACATAGACCAGTTCTGTTTGTGAGAAATCCAGAAGCCGCCTAAGAGGTTCCATTACATTAGGTGAGTGCAAAACCAGTTACATCAAAGCCAGTAGGAAACTTGGTAGCTTACTCTCACCCTTGGCATAGCACACACAATTGGGATAAAGTTTCCCATTCCTAACTTCTCCTTAAGGAGAGAAGAAAAGACTGAACCACATAGCCAAAGCTCTGACTGGCTGGGAGAGCTGCCTGAGGGACTTGCTTCTGTCTTGTTTGTCTCAGAGAGCTGATATACTAGATGCCTGGGGTGGTGCAGAGAGCAAAAAAGAGATGAGCAGTGTGCTGCTGCTCTAGAGCGCCCTGGGTACAGCAGATTCAGGCAATACAGTTCAGCAAGCTTCCCATCAGGAGGAAGACTGGAATTTGTAATTTAACATTCCAGATTTCCAGGGGGCTGAGGGGATGCTCAAGGGTTTGGTTTCTTTCTCGCGTGTCTTGGTGCATTGACAGGACCTAGTATACTCTAGTTACCTGGGGGCCACTGACAAGAAAGAAAGAGCCAGGCGGTATGCTGCTCCAGGGTACCTGTATACCCTGGTGGCCTCTCCCTCAGAGATAAGAGAAGAGTGGAACATGTGTCAAACATTCTGGCTTTTCAAGGAGCTGGCCATGGAACTGGTTTCTGTGTAATCCAAGATGGGACACTGATGAGGCAGGACCTAGTTTAGGTGACAGGGGACTACTAAGAACAAAAATGTTGGATGGTGTGCTGCTGCTTCAGATGGCACATAGCATAGCAGACGCTGTAAGTTCATAATACATTGTTAGAGTTTTGACTTAAAAATAAATGATATTTCAGCACATTTAAATCTAAGAAAAACATATTGTATTTTGTCTTCATTTATTCTATTTTGAAATCTTTTAATTTTTATGTACATCAAAATTTCTGATCTATATCATATTTCTTTTTCCTGAATAACATTTTTCCCTACATTTCTTCAAGTGTATGTGTACAAGTCTAGAAATGGTTTGGGTTTATTTGTTTGTTTGAGTGCTTGTTTTTTGTATTTATCTTTTAGTTTCTGAGTTTCTTAGATCTGTGGTTTGAGGCATGCTATTAGTTTTAGAAAATTCTTGATCATCATTTCTTAAAATATTTCTCCCATCTCATTCTGTTTCTCTGCTCTTTCTGGGATTTCAGTTACATGTATCTTGTATTATTCCATAGTTTCCTTCAGCTGTTTGTTGTTCTGTGTTGTTGCAATAGTTTGGATTTATAATGTTCCCCTAACCCTCACAAAAACAAGATTGTCAATGTTAGAAGTGAGGCTTAGTTGCTAAGGAGGGTCCCTTAGGGTGTGGCCTTGGAGATCATATAAAGTCTCTTCCTCGTTTTCTCTCTCTCTTTTGCTTCTGGCCTCTGTGATGTGAGAGCAGAGACTTGCTCTCTCACCTTTCTCTGTTTCCCACCACCATGCCCTGGGCCCCGCAGACCCAGCCATACATGGGCTAAGCATAAAATCTCCAAAGCTGTGAGCACGTAAATCTTTCATCCTCTAAGTTGTGTGTTGTCTGGCTTATTGAGTCACAACAGTGAGAAGGTTGATCATAACAGTTGTGTTTTATTTTTCACTCTTTTTTTTTTTCTGTCTGTAGATCAGTTTGTGAAATTTCTGTTGGCTTATTTACAGGTTCCTTGATTTTTTTATTTTACTGTGATCTGATGGGCCTGTTTAAGGCATGATTCCTTTATTTATTTCACTACATTTTAAAAAATTTCTAGCATTCCTGTGTTACTCAGCTTTCTATTACTGTGACAAAAATACCAGAGATAATTAACTTAAAAGGAGGGAAGGTTTATTTTGGCTCAGAGTTTCAGAATATGGTTACTTAGTCCTGTTGCTTTGGGCCTGTGGCAGCACAGTACCTCATGGCAGGAGAGCATGGCAAAGAAGAATTGTTCACCTCATAGTGGCTGTGAAGCAAAGAGAGACAAAGCAAGCAAGGTCTAGGGCCTCAATATCCACTTCAAGGACACACTCCCAGTGATCTCACTTCCTTCCACTAGGCCTCACCTCCTAAGGTTTCATCACCTCTCAATAATGCCATCAGCTAGGTATCAGGCATTCAACACATAGATATTTGAACATTTAAAGTCCAAACTATAGCAATTTCCATTTGATTGCTTATTATAGTTTACATCTTTCTGCTGAAAGTATCTATCAGACTGTGCATGCTACTCACCTTTTCCATTACATCCTTTAACATATTAATTATAATTATTTAAAATTCCATGAGATAATTTCAACATCTTGTCATATCTATATCTAATTTGTTTTTTCAGATTTTTACTTTTCTTGCTATTTTGTATGCCTCATAGTTTTTGTGGCAAGTCCAATATGTTGTATAAGATAGTTAATACTGAGGTAAATATATTTTATTCTTGGAGAGAAGCATGTCTTTTCTGCTGCTAGGTCTTAGTAGTGTAAGGATTCCTGTGAACTTAGTCTAAAGTTGAGTTGGATTTAAAATTTGTTGTTGCCATGGTTAACGTCAGTGCACCATAAGCTTCAAATTTCTCTTTTGATACTTGTGTTAGAGTATGGGCTCTTTGCCCGTGTTTCTCTGAATGTCTCCTTCCTGCCTGCCTTTGTGTTTCCCTACTTTGTTTTAAATCTTCTCATTGTACTGTTTCCCAGAAAGAATGCCTCACAATCCTCCCAGTTCTATTCCATTCTTAGTTTTGCTTAGCTTATTAGAGTGGTTACCTGACTAGTTTACTTCAAAAGACCTGTCTTTAAGTTCAGAAATTCTTTCTTCTGCTTGATCTACTCTGTTGTTGAGGTTGTCAACCATATTTTTTATGCGATTTACTGAATTCTTTGGCTCCAAGATTTGTTTGGTTCTTTTTTAATGGTCTCTATCTTTATGCCGAATTTTTCATTCCGATCACTAATCGTGTTCCTAGTTTTGTTGAATTGTCCTTCTGTATTTTTTTTTTATCTCATTGAGTTTTCACAGAATCACTATTCTGAATTTTTTTCAGACATTTCATCAATTTCTTTTACTTTGCAGTCTGTTGCTAGAGAGTTATTGTGTTTCTTTAGAAGCATCATGTTACTTGCTTTTTGATGCTTCCAGGGTCCCTACACTGACATTTGCACATCTGGCAGATCTGTTGTCTCTACCAATTTTATAGGGTGGCTTTCTTAGTAAAAGCCTTTCTCTTGAAGATGTGTCTTAGGCTATCAGATTGCTAGGATACACTGACTTTGGTTCCAACTGGATGCAGTCTGTATATAGTTTCCTCAGCTGTAATTGATGGCTGTGGGTGCAGTGCCTGCAGCAGCAGGGCAAGGAAGCCCATCAGTCTCTGTGGGTCACGCAGGGGTGAGGCCAGTCCAACAGAGCAGGCAGATTTAATGCACATTGATCGTGGGGGGTTGGATACCACTGGCCACCACTCCAGTGGGCCCAGACAGATGGCCACTTGCAGTGGTAGGAACAGGTTGCCCTTCAAATCCCATGGGACATATGGGTGTGGGGCCCAGGCCAGACCAGCAGGCCCAGGCAGGTTGCTCATCAGTGTCCAAAGGCTGCTTGAATGCCTTTGTGGGAGTTGGAGACTGACCTACTAAGAGCTGGCTGCCCAGCTGCTTTCCTGGACTGAGAGTAGGTGAACAGGGCTGCTTAGCTGCTTCCCAGGAGCTAAGCCCCTCAGGGTGGGCTGGCTGGCTGCTTGAGCTGCTGCGAGTGGCTGCCTTACTGCTTCACAGGACCCCAGGTAGGCAGGGTCTCAGGATGGCATGTGCAGCAGGAGCCTGGGTGGGGGTGGGCACAACATGGACTGACTTCCTTCTCCATTTCCCAGTAGCTCCCCAAGCTGGGCTCAGGGCTGTGAGGGTGTAGGCTTCTCCTGAAGTAGATACTGCATGTGTTCCTGGTATTAGGTGGGATTTCTGGGGGCCTCTTACTTATCCTTTCCCCACTGCACAAAGTCCCTCTTGGCTCAGGGTTGATCCCAACAAGAAAGATGGAACAGTGGATGCTGTGTGCTTGGTTTTCTTCATTGTAAATCTCGACGCTCTGCAATGTCTCTGCCACATCTCCACTGTACTGGGGCACTCTTGCCTCAAACACTTCAGTAGAATAGAAGCTGGTTTTGTTTTTTGTGTCTTTTTTTGTGTGTGTAGAGAGAAATGCACCAGGTACCTTTAGCCATTGATCTTGATGAAGTCACAGCCTATTGAAGTGGTTATGATTAGAGTAGGGAGATTCTCTGATGTTCTGATTAGATTTCCTTTTTAAGCATACACTGTGAATCTGTTTCTTGGAAGCCTTCACTAGTGTTCTTAGCCCTCTTCTACATTTAATGGTAAGCCTAGAACCTATTCCTGCCTTTGTCCTGTGGTAAACATTGTCCCCTAGTGACAATGGGTTTCCACAAGTGCCCTAAGGACACAGTTTTTGTTTCCATTGTCTTTGCAGATTAAGCATTCTGCTCTGTGGCGGGGGTGGGATAGGTGAGCATAGGCAGTTTTAGTGGTGGTTGCTATTCCCATCATCCGGCCAGGAACATTTCTGGTTGGTAAGAAAAAAAATCTCAGGATTTCCTCCAATTTGTGAGCTTCTGGTAGGATTCTTACAGAAAAACCCTGCAAGAAGGTGTGAATTCTAAGGAATTCATTGTATTGCACTAACACACGCTCAACCTTCAGCAATTTAGTAAAATTTTCTAGCTTATTCTTGTCACTGGATCATATAGCATCTAGAAGAATCCACCCAGGTACTGAAACACTCTGATTCTGTTTTTCCATATGTGAACATGTGTGTTTCCTAGATTTTGTTAATTGTTTGCCCTATGACTTCAGTTCTCCCAAGTGTTAAAAAAACTTCATTAGTAAACTAGGCATGGTGGCACACTCCTGTAATACCAGTACTTGGGAGGCTGAGACAGGAGGATTGTAAGTTCAAGCCTCAGCAACTTAGTGAGACCCTATTTCAAAAGAAAAATAAAATAGGGCTGGGGGTATAGCTCAGAGGTAGAATGTCCCTAGCTTCAACCCCTGTACCATAACCCCTATACACACACACACACACACACACACACACCACACACACACACACAAAAAAACTTTATTAGTTTGAAATTCGTCCAGCATTGTCTTGTTGTAAAAATGGGAACAAAAATTTCTATCTCTCTACATCTCTGAGATGAAGCTAGAATTAATTCCTATAATTTTCCACATATAATTTCTAAAATTCAACAAAATATAACTAGACACAAAAGGTTTCTGGATATAAGGTCAACATACAAAATCAACTCTATATCTATGTACCAACAACAAACAATAGAAAATAAAAAATGTTAGATGTCACTAAAATAATTTTAAAAGCCTGTTAGCCATTTTGCCAGTCGCTGAGAGCAGTGTCTATTAGCACCAAGACCTCGAACGACCTCCTGCACACCCAACTACCAGAAGTGGAGTAAGGGACTATGGAATTCCACACCCTAATCAGGCGGCATATCCCCAAAGGATCAACAGTGATCAAGAACACCTGGGATAACCCTCTTAAGCCTTCGGCGAGGACACTCCAGATCACCCCTCCCACTGGAACCAGGGTAGCAGGGATCTGTAAGTTAAATTGCATCCCC
>PVLC010048279.1:5000-10774 GCA_004027655.1 Graphiurus murinus
GGACATTCCATAGTCATATGCTACAATACTTAATATGGCTACTGTTAGGAATTACTATAGTAAAGGGAAACTACAGACTCAACACGACTCCTATAAAAATCCCAACTGGCTTGTTTACACAATTGGAAAAGTTAATTATAAACTTCAAGTGGAATTTTAAGGAGTCCCATATAACAAAACAATCTTTTAAAAGTAAAATAAGATTAGAAGACCCATGCTTTCTAGCTTCAAAACTCGCTTCAAAGACATGGTATATAAAAGACCATGGAATCAACATAAGAACAGATATTTGGGTGCAGGAAATGCTATCCCAAAACATGGCATCTTGTCATATTGAGTATTTTAATTTGAAGGAAATTGAGAAAAACATAAAAACTAGAAGTTCCCTTAGACCTTTTCATTCTCTGCCCCTCTCCAGAAGCAAGTCATAGAAACTAAAAGTTCCTTTCTCCCTTGAAGCAGGCCATAAAACCTAGGTCATTCTCTGACCTTCTCTCTTTCTTCTCCCCTAAAGACTGTAATATGACAAGTATTCTGCCCTTTACTGGAGAGAAGGAAGACCGCACAGAGACACCAGGAAGAATCTGAACATATTCTTCCTGGTGGGGGGCCTTGCTGAACATATATATGGCCTTGCTGAAGTCCATCCTTTTAGGTTAATAGCATTAGATAATATCCTTTGTCTTCCAGCCGCACTTCTACATGACTATCCACAAAAACATAGTTTTCCCCTACTCTTTGTGTTTTATTTTGAAGGCTCCAGTGTACAAAAAACTTACATTAAATAAATGTGTAGATTTTTATCTTATTGATTTGCATTTTGACATAGGAATATGTCACAAACTTTGTTACAGGAGAAAATATAATACTTTTTTCCCCTCACTCAGACATATAGATCAATGGGATAGAATTAAGAGTTCAGAAATAAACCTGAATGTTTTTGAAGGCGGTGTCACTACCATTCTATAGGGAAATAACAGTCTCTTTAACAAATAGTGCTGGGACAAACGAATATCGATATATAAAAGAATGAAACTGAATTCTTACCCTGCCCCACATGCAAAAATCAACTAAAAATTAATCAAAGATCTAAATATAGCTAAAACTATAAAACTCATAGAAGAAAACATAAAAATACATCTTTATAACTTTGGATGTGACAATGGTTTAATATAATACCAGAAGCATAAATAACAAAATTGAAGAAAGATAAATTGTACCTTATCAAAATTATAAACTATTTCTCATCAAAAAATACTATCAAGAAAGTAAAAAGAGAGTTTGGGTAGTATAGCTCTGTGGTAGAGTGTGTGCTTATCATATGTTTAGCATATGAAAGGTCCTGGGTTCAATACATGGAACCAGACAAACCAAAAAATAAATAAAACTCAAGAAAATTAAGTGTAACATGTATGATGGAATAAATTAAGTTATTTTTAAATCTTATTTCTGATAAGAATCTAGCCATAATATACATGAAACCTTTATAGTTCATAAGGAAGACTTATAATTCAAAAACAAATATGATTATCCAGTTTAGAAATGGGCAGAAGGCTTGAATAGCATTCTAGAAATGATACATACATGTCCAACAAGCACATAAGAAGGTTCTCAATATCATTTACTTATCAGAGAAATTAAAATTTAAACCAGAATGAGAGATCACTTCATCAAGATGGGTATAATAAAATATGAAGACACAAAACAAACAAGTATTGATGAGCATGTGGAGAAACTGAAATTTTCATATATTGTTAGTAAGAATATAAAAATGGTGCAACGACTATGAGTGTTGGTAGCTTTTAAAAATCATACAAAGATTTTCTATAAATATCAGCAATCCTATTCCTACTTTCTTCCCAAAAGAATTAGAAATAAATGTCCCATCAAAAACTTATACATTAATGTTCAAGGCAGCACTATTCAAAAATAACTGTAAATGGAAACA
This sequence comes from Graphiurus murinus, assembly GCA_004027655.1. Taxonomy (NCBI): domain Eukaryota; kingdom Metazoa; phylum Chordata; class Mammalia; order Rodentia; family Gliridae; genus Graphiurus; species Graphiurus murinus. The sequence goes on from PVLC010048279.1 coordinate 6,949, forward strand.
ACACAAACATCCCTCAGCTGATTAATTGATAAAATGTAAAGTACCCATACAACATACTACTAATCATTAAAAAAAAATTAAACAATTATATATACTACTTGAATGAATCTCAAAAACATTATGTCAAGTGAAAAAAGAAAGACACAAAAGGTTATATATTGTGTAATTCCATTCATAAGAAATATCCAGAAGAGACAGCTCCATGAAGACAGAAGGCCGTTAGTGGTTGTCAGGTTCTGGAGGAGGGATGAAGGGGTGTGTGAATATTTAATGATTGTCAGGAGCTGGAAGGAAGAGGGAAATGGAGTGACTACTAGATGAATAAGGGGTTTCCATTCCATAGTTTGAAACTCAGTAGTATAAATGTATTGGCAGCCAATGATTCTATACTTTAAAATGGTAGAATGGTGAATTGTATGTTGTGTGAACTTTACTTCACTTGAAAAGGCATAAGGGTAAGTTTGGGTAGCATAAAATGAGTCTCTGGGAACCTCCCCCGAACTTTCAAATAAGTCGGTGAGGAATTCAAGGGAATCTGAACAGGCCTCAAAGGAAGTGGCCAGTCATTCCTTTCAGGAACAGATGATATTCCTCAGCATAGGAAAGTGGATTTATGCTTCATTGTCTGAAACATAAATGGAGAATGGGTGAATGGAAGGCCAAATATTGTGCTGAGGACATAGCCAAGTGGTAGAGCATTTGTCTAATATGTGGAAGTTCCTGGGTAAAATCCCTAGTGCCAGAAAACATAAAAGATAAAAATAAAAATGTGAAGACCAAATATATGCAATAGATAGAAATTGATACTTCACTTATTTAGAAATGAGCAAAATGCAACTAAAATCTGGATGTCAAACTTTTTTTTTCAAACAATAAAGATCTTACAACAATGGGATCCAATTGTTACACATAAAATTAACAAAAGATCAATAAGTGAGCCCCATTACAAGAGTCTGAGAACATCCACTTGCAGTTCTGCCTTTTAAGCATTTGGATTTGAAACAAGAAGTTACACTTTCAAATCTCTTTCTAATTCATGTAGAATCATCATTCTAAAGCAAATTCACCAAGAATGACCTTTCTATGAATCTAAAGGATCTAGATAATAATTTCAAAATTTTGAGTCATCATGCATCCCATAGAACCTAGAATACCCTCTGCTACAGACATTCAGTTTCAATCTTACAATCAAGTCATCTATTCCTCCCTTATGAGAAAAGCTGATTTATTCTTTCATAATTCCATTGCAGGAGTTTATAGACCAAATGGGACACATGTCCTAGTAAATGTTAAGGGGGTAAAGTTTTATTCAGAAATACAAATTTTCTCTTTTTAAAAACAGAATTTAAAGAAAATACATCTTTTTTTCCCAAACAGTATTATAATAGAACCCTAGCATATTTTCCCACCTTCAAAATATCCCAATTCTATATATTTGTAGCTGAATATATTTTTGTTCTGACACAGCTGGAAAAAAACCCTCAATTTAGCAATTTAGATTTAGCAAACAATTTGTGCATAATATGGCCCATTTGCTTTTGGTGTTATTTCATCATGATTTTAGAGCCAAAAATACTGCAATATAAAAATCAGCAATTGAGTATGTGCACCGACTCTGATGAACTGGATTTTCAATGGTATTTTGTTTAAAATATTAGCCAGCATGCTTAGAATGTATAATTTCAAAAATGTCATGGCTTAAAAGGTAAGATGCCCCTTACTGGGTCTAATTTCCATTACAAATGAGAAGGACACAAGCTGTGATATCACTCATAGCCTATGTGAGAAGAACTTAACCCTCTGACCCACCTCACTCTTTCTCTATTCTTCAGAACACTGAATCAAGGCTGCGCCTGTTAAATTTATAACTTAATTTGTCTTGAGATTGTATATCTAGGTTTTTCCAAGTTTCTCAAATGGGAAGCAAATGATATCTTACCCTCCAAGACTCTTGTCCTCTGAATAGGAGAAACAGCAGGAATACACTGCACTGCAGCTAATCAGGGGGTTTTAAGGATCTTCTAGGGGTGGTCAGGGGCCACACAGAAGCCTCATTTTCTGGTTTGACTTCACACTTGCAGAGAATATAAAACATACACACACACACATACACACACACACACACACACACACACACACACACACACACACCACTTGAGAACTGAGGAAAGGTTATCTCAGAATCAAGTTCGGCCCTTGAGCTTCCTGTGAGAACCTGGGGATTAGCAACCACCCATTCATCCATCCAACTATGGTGTACTAAGCAGCCCCTACAGGTATAGACAGAATTGCTGGGTGTATTATGCTAAACAAAGTCCTGGTACATGCCTTCAGAATATTTACAACTTAGTGAAGGGGAAGGGCCCATTAAAGCCAGTTTTGTTTTTTTTTTTCACCGAATGTTTCTGGTTTATAAAAGATAAGTTTACACAGAAAAATATAATGTTTGGATTGCAAAGTCTTTCTGTGCAATATATGCATATAAAATATAAGAAATTAGATTGAAATACAAAATAATGGTCCATCCAATGGCACTAGGGTAGAACAGTTTTATTATTTAACATAATACCAGTGTATATACATTATCCTACCAAATAGGAAACAATTTGATTCCAAAGTTCAAAATGGACATCTTGAACCCTGGGCCTGGTGTGGTACATGCCTATAATCTCAGTACTTGGGAGGTTGAGACAGGAGGATCTCAGGTTCAAGTCTGGCCTGCAACTTACAAGACCCTATTACAAAGAAAAGAAAAAAATAAGAAAGACTAGGAGTATAGCTAGGAGTTAGAATGCCACTGGGTTCAATGACCAGTAGCAAAAAAAAAAAAAAGCAAAATCAAAAATGCTCTAGAAATTAATTTAGATTCTTGATTAAAATATTTACCCTGTACCAAACATCTCTGTCATACAAAAACGTATAAGTAAAACCTTCAAAAAGATTGTGTAAGTACATCATCTGCATTAGGGTGTTTCCCTTTCCTCTCACCCAATCACCTTCAGTTAAGTCACCTTCTTTGCTCATCTAAGGTTTCTCCTTCATCTAGAGTCCCTCTTATGATCCACTTTCTCCCTAGCTTCCGCATATTAGGGAGAGCACCTTATTTTTTACTTTTTGTGACTGACTAATCTTCCTTAACATAATGTTTTCCAGTTCTGTCCATTTCCCTGCAAATGACATGTTTTGTTCTTCTAAACTGAACTTGATAAGGAGGGAGGGGGAGAGCATGGGGCAGGAATTTGGGAAAGGATAAATAAGAGATGTGTGCATGTATGACTCTACCAGCTTGTACCTCGCAAAGATGTACGATTACAATGCACCAATAATAGAAAAATAAATTCAAATATAAAAAAAGAAAAAAAAGATTGTGTAGTTTTTGCACGTTGTGAAGAACACTTGCCACTGTAGCTTTTAAGCCTTCACTGTATTAGTTATTTAAAATATTTACATAAATTTGGGTGAAAATAAAACTGCAGATATTAGTCTATTGAGCAAAACATAATGGTTGAGTAGTGGTCACAATTTTAGGGAAAGCTCAAGTGAGTAAAAGTATTTTCTGAGGAAAAATGGAAAGAATACTCCATGGACAAGAAGGTAGATGAAAAAAAAAAAAAAAAGAATAGGATTAACCAGGGAAAAACAATGGTAAGGATAAGAGAATGAAAGGAGGTTAGGAAGAAAAAAATTACTCTCAAGGAAGTTGCAAAATAAAGATATTAGAATGGAAAGTAACATATCTTGTTCAGGGAACTAGAATTTTCCATGTGGTGCTCAAGTAAACACACACACACACACACACACACACACACACACACACACACACACA
>PVLC010048280.1:0-10579 GCA_004027655.1 Graphiurus murinus
AGATGTATACTTCTTAATGCAAGCTAACCAGGCAAAAATGTATCTTAATAAATGATCTTTTCCTTTATTATATATAACTGAGAGCTATTTGCCTTATGATATCAAATTGGTGTGAAGATTTTCTCTAATATTCAAAATACACACATCATCTTGCTTTTCATTTGCCTTATTTGTTGACTGTTTAAAAGAATTTTAAGACACTACAAAATCAATTCCTTTTCAAGAAATAAAATACCAAAGTAAAATTCAAAATTAGGTATTTATTAATAATGATATCAGTGAGTTGCCTAGCCCACTTTACTCAAATACTTTTCATATACATTCTCTCCCTTAATTCTCACAAGAAGTCCACTGAAATAAAAATGTTGCCATTTTACAGAGGAAGAAAGTAAGGCTCTCAGAGGCTACATAACACAGGTAGACCAAGAATGTGAACCCAGGGCTCTTATGCCATTGTCTATTCTTTTCATCTGTGTTGTTTCTCTGGTTTAAAGAAGGAACCAAGAGCCAAGCATCATGGCGCACACCTAAAATCCCAGCTACCACTAGTTAGGAGGCTGATGCAGGACAATCTCAAGTTTGAGCCCCACCTGGGCAAAATAGTTAAGACCCCAACATAAAAACAAAACAAAGCAAAGAACCAAGACATTTTTCCTTGTGACAAGAAAATCTGGCTATATAATAATGAAAGCAAACTAAGGTTTAAAGACAAAACTGTGAGTTGGGTGTGGTGGTGCATGCTTGTAATCCTAGTACTTGGGAAGCTGAGACAGGAGGATCACAGGCTTGCAGGCAGCCTCAGCTACTTAGGCCCTTCGCAACTTTGTGAGACCATGTTTCAAAATAAAGAATTAAAAACAGGACTGGAGTTGTAGCTTGGATGTAGAATGCCCCTGTGTTCCATCCCCAGTACTACAAAAAAAAAAAAAAAAAAAAGACAGTGGAATGTAGTGATGTATACCTGTAACCCCACTATTTGGGAGGGTTAGACAGGAGGATTGCAGGTTTGAGGCCAACCTCAGCAACTTAGTGAGGACCTCAGCAACTTAGTGAGACCCTGTTTCAAAATTAAAAAATAGGATGGGTGTGTAGCTCTGAGGTAGAAGACCCTGGATTCAATCTCCAGTACCCCCCACATACATACACACAATGTCACAATATTTAATCAAATGTCTATTTTTTGAGGCACTGAGGATTGAATCCAGGAGTGCTCTACCACTGAACTATATCCCCAGCCTTTTATTGTTTTATTTTGAAATAGGGTCTTCCTAGGTTGCCTAGTCTAGCCTCAAATTTGTGATCCTTCTGCCTCAGCCTTCCAAGTAGTTGTAATTGGGATTACAGGCATATGTCACAATGCCCAGCTTCAAATGTCTATTTTTTGGACATAACTGGTATGCTACAAGAAACCAGGCTAACCATTACAATTTCAAATACTCTTGTAAAGTCATAGTGCATCACATCTGACTTAACTTTAATTTCATCTTTCTTAAAATTATGTTATGCCAGGCGTGGCAGTGCACACTTGTAATCCCAGTACTTGGGAGGCTGAGACAGGAGGATCAAAGGTTCAAGGACAGTCTTAACAACACAGCAAGATTCTAAGCAATGTAGTGAGACCCTGTTCCAAACTAAAAAGTAAAATAGGGCTAGGGGTGTGGCTCAGAGGTAGAACTCCCCTGGGTTCAATCCCCAGTACCAAAAAAAAAAAAAAAATTACATTATACTAAACATGAATAAAACCTAGAAGGAAAAATGAAAAATAACAGTTGTTATGTTTTGAAGGGGTACTGGAGATTGAACCTAGGGACATTCTACCGCCAAGCTACACCTCCAGCCCTTTTTATTTTTTGTTTTGAAACAGGGTCTCACTAGGTTGCTTACAGTCTCACTACGTTGCTGAGGCTACATTGCTGAGGCTGGCCTCGAACCTGCAATCTTCCTGTCTGAGCCTCTCAAGTATTGGGATTACAGGCATTTGCCACCATGCCCAGCTCAATTGATATGTTTGAATGGTAGAATTTTTCAGAAGGATGAATTTTACATTTAAAACATTTCCTTGCCAGGCGTGGTGGTGCACGCTTGTAATCCCAGCATTTGGGAGGTCTCGCACGCTTGTAATTCCAGCATTTGGGAGGCTGAGACCGGAGGATCTGGGTTCGCGGCCAGCCTCAGCTACCTAGTGAGGCACTCTGTAACTTAGTGAGATCCGGTTTCAAAATAAAGAATTAAAAATAGGGCTGGGGGTATAGCTCAAAGGTAGAATGCCCCTGAGTTCCGCAAAAAAAAACAAAATAAAATAAAATAAAACATTTCCTTAAGCCAGGCATGGTGGCCCATGCTTGTACTCCCAGTACTTGGGAGGCTGAGACTGGAGGATCTGGGTTAGAGGCCAGCCTCAAGCTAGTTGGTGAGGCTCTCCACAACTTAGTGAGACCCTGTTTCAAAATAAAGAATATAAAATAGGGCTGGGAGTGTAGCTTGGAGGTAGAATGCCCCTGGGTTCCATCCCCAGTACTGGGGAAAACAAACAAACAAACAAAAAAAACCATTTCCTTAAAAAAATACCTTAAGCCAGGTATGGTGGCACATGCTTGCAATTCCAGAACTTGGTTTTTTTGTTTTTTTTGTTTTTTTCAGTACTGGGGATTGAACTCAAGGGTGTTCTACCTCCGAGCTATACCCCCAGCCCTATTTTTTATTCTTTATTTTGAAACCAGGTCTCACTAAGTTGTGGATACCTCACTAAGCATCTGAGGCTGGCCTCGAACCCCGATCCTCCGGTCTCAGCCTCCCAAATGCTGGGATTACAAGCATGCGCCACCACGCCCGGTTTGTAATTCCAGAACTTGGGAAAATGAGATAGGAGGATTGCATGTTTGAGAACAGCCTCAGCAATTTAGTGAGGGCCTCAGCAATTTATCAAGACCCTATAAATTGGACCGAGGGTGTAGCTCAGAGGCAGAGTGCCCCTGGGTTCAATCCCCAGTACCACAAAACAAAAAACAAAAACAAAAAAACTTCAAATTATTTTAATATAGAACTCTTTCTCAAAATGCTATTACAAGCCAGGCATGTAATCCCAGTATTTGGGAGGCTGAGACAAGAGGATCACGGGTTCGTGGCCAGCCTCAGTTACCTAGTGAGGAACTCCGCAACTTAGTGAGATCCTGTCTCAAAATAAAATTTAAAAAGGCTTGGGATGGAGCTCAGTGATAGGGCACCCCTTAGTTCAATCCCTAATATTTAAAATTAAATAAGTAAAAAATTTAAAAATAAAAATGCCATTGCAAATCTCTCTTATATATATGAATACTAAATAGAAGCTATAAAATGATATTTGATTTGACTAGCACATAAGACTTTTTTTTCCTGTGGGATTAGGGTTTGATCCTAGGGTCTTGCACATTCTAGGTAAGCAGCCTACCACTGAATCCCCAGCCCCATATATCACTTTTTAAAATTTTTTTGTAGTACTAGGGATTGAACTCAGGGGCATTCTACCTCTGAGCTACACCCCCAGCCTTATTTTTTATTCTTTACTTTTGAAACAGGGTCTCACTAAGTTGCAGAGGGCCTCACTAAGTAGCCAAGGCTGGCCGGGAACCTGCGATCTGCTGTATTTGCCTCCCAAGTACAGGGATTACAAGCATGTACCATCACACCCAGCAAAAATTTAAAATATATATATAATATATTTATATAAATATAAAATATAAATATATATACATATATATATATTTTTTTTTTTTTTTGGCGTGGTACCAGGACTGAACCTAGGGACATTCTACCTCCGAGCTACATCCCCAGTCCTATTTTTTATTCTTTATTTTGAAACAGGGTCTCACTAAGTTGTGGAGGGTCTCACTAAATAGCTGAGGCTGGCTGCGAAACCGGATCCTCCTGTCTCAGTCTCCCAAGTACTGGGATTACAAGAGTGCACCACCACATCCAGCTCTACATATGACTTGTGTGTGTGTGTGTGTGTGTGTGTGTGTGTGTGGTGCTGGGGATTGAACTCAGGGGCATTCTACTTCCGAGCTACGCCCCCAGCCCTATTTTTTATTCTTTATTTTGAAACAGGATCTCACTAAGTTGCGGAGTGCCTCACTAAGTAGCTGAGGCTTACAGTGAACTCAGATCCTCTGGTCTCAGCCTCCCAAATGCTAGAATTACAAGCATGCGCCACCACGCCCAGCTCACATATGACTTTTTAAAAACCAAAAATAGCTGGGCATGGTGGCGCACGCTTGTAATCCCAGAATTTGGGAGGCTGAGACCAGAGGACCTGGGTTTGCGGCCAGACTCAGCTACCTAGTGAGGCCCTCTGCAACTTAGTGAGACCCGGTTTCAAAATAAAGAATAAAAAATAGGGCTGGGGGTATAGCTTGAAGGTAGAACGCCCCTGAGTTCAGTCCCCAGTACCGAAAAAAATAAAAATAAAAACCAAAAATAACTCGTTAATGAAGATCCCCTAATGAAACATGAATACTCAAAGCTCTACTTAACTTTTTTATAAATCTTCCTTAAAAGATGTCAAGTATCAACATAAATTATTGTCCTCAAGAGTCTGCTGATAATAAAAACTAGCTAAATTAAGTGAACTATTCACCATGATTTGGAAACTTTATAAAGATTTTTATCAAAATAATAGGGGTTTTTTTGGTTGATTTTTTTTTTTTTTTTTTTTTGCGGTACTGGGGATTGAACTCAGGGGCATTCTACCTCCGAGCTACCCATCCCCAGCCCTATTTTTTATTCTTTTGAAACAGGGTCTCACTAAGTTGCAGAGAGCCTCACTAAGTAGTTGAGGCTGGCTACAAACCCGAATCCTCTGATCTCAGCCTCCTAAGTACTGGGATTACAAGTGTGTGTCACCACACCTGGCTAAAATAATACTGTTTTAACAATATTTACAACCAACAGTTATTAAAAAATCAAAAGAGAAAATAAGCCAGGAGTGAGTGGTGGTGCACACTTGTAATCCCAGTCCTTGGGAGGCTGAGACAGGATTGCAGGTTCAAAGCCAGCTATTGGCAACATAAGTGAGGCTTTCAGAAACCTAGGGAGAGCTGGTTTCCAAATAAAGAAATACAATCGGGCTAGGGGCATAGCTTGGAGGAAGAACACCTCTGGGTTCAAACCCCAGTACCAAAAATAATAATAATAATAATTAAAAACACTTTTTTGGGGCTAGAGATATAGCTCAATAGTAGAGAGCTTACCTAACATGAAGTCCTGGGTTCAATCCCCAGCTCCGCAAAAAAATTTAAAAAATAAGAAATAATACACTACCAATACAGTGACTAGTATAGTCTTTATTCCCACCTCAAAGACATGAATTATACCAAATTTTAGGCCAATATTGCAAATATTTTGTACTAGTTACCTTAAAATGGCATTAAAACAAATAAACATCAGAGTTTTTGACTAATGACTGAAATTCAAAATTATAAATATAAATTAAGCAATAAAAACCAAGCATGTTCAATATTCAGAAGAATGCTTAATCTGACTGGACCAGTATCACTTAGATAAGAGGAAAAAACATTGCTTTAATGGCCTATCTAATAATAAGTTCTTTCACATATTTTGCACAAATTCTGTTACAATATCTGAATAAAACTGTTCAAACTCTCCATAGACCAAAATGTTTCTACTGTTCCAAAAAGTATACCATAAGTTTTACATCCAATTTATACCTTCCCAAAATGAAGTTTATAAACCAATGACTTGGTTTAACAAATGTATAATGTCATTATGACTTAACACCAATGAAGAAATGGGCAGTTTAAAACATATGCTCGTTATCATTTCTTATTCTGTAAGTCAGTTTCATGGTACAAAAACAGCTTTAAAGAAGATATTTGTATTCTCCCCAGTTTATGACATATTTTTAAAATGAATCAACCAAGCTATGGGTTAATATTAGTATTCCTAATTTCCATTCATTCAACAAATATGTATTTACATAATCAAAATTATTGTTACAAGAGTTACTTCACCTGCCACTTTTTATTTCTCAGAAAACTTTAAATATAAGCTTCAAAAATCTGTAAAAGGAAATGTTTTAAAATTTACTAGAGAAGTTTCTCCACAAACTGAAGTCAGCAAATGGTTGAAAACAGATGTCACCACAACAATGCCAAAGGAGGATGATGAAGGAATGTACTTACGTTTCAAAACAACGATCCACGTTGTCAGACATCAAAAGCAGCATGCATAGCTGTTCAAGGGCTATTAGTTGCATGTCCCTTTCATCTCCCTGTCCCATCTGTAGCCATTCCAGCAATGTATCCGGATCCACATCTGCCATGGTTTTTTAAAAGCCTCTTTGCTTAAATTTAAAAAGGAAAAGGAAAAAAAGTTGCTTAAATGTTCACAACTGATCAGCTTGAGTTTAAAATCTTTTACATGTGCTAAAATCAAATTTTCATGGTGCTGTCTTAGGAACTAAAAAGAACCCAAGCATTTGGCTATATTGCTTAATGTCTTTTTCAACTTTCCCTTATTCCTGGGATTTAATGTTCAAATACACTAAGCAAAAACCAGTTTTGCACAAGAGTATAAGCTGATTAGTTTGCTGCTTAACTAGAAACCAGAGCTGTCTTTGTCAAAGACAGTCAAACAAGCTTTGGATCCCACTACTGCTATCATTAATGTCTGTGCCAAAAGGCAAAGAACACCTACTAAAGGTTTTTTGTTGTTGTTTTTTCCCAGCAAACTATTTCCCCCTTTCTCCTCCCAAAGACTGATCTTCAGATAAGGGTTAGATCCAGTATTTTTACTAATAACCCTCGAAATTGAGTTTCTTCTTTAAAATTATCTCCAAATTCAAAAATTCTGCTGACTTCGGAACTTACTCTTGTTTTCAATATGTCCGAATATAAATGATAGTTAGCTACAACTCTCTAATTTTTTATATCAACAAATTTAAAAAATGAGTATTTTGATAGTCTTGGCAACTGTTCTTAAAACTTTAAAAAGAACTGGTAAAGTAAACGCAATGAACTTAACAGGTTACGAATCAGAATACCGGCCAATCCTAAAAGCCCTCTTTCTCCATCCCCACAGGATGGGGCGGCTGGTTACCAAAAAAAAAAAAAAAAAAAAAAATCGAGGAACAGCCCCAACAAGCAAGTCATTACAAAAGCTCCCCGTAAGCTCCCCGACCAAGAGGGCACATTTGGGTCCCACGTAATCCGGGTGCACGCGGGGGGACCCAGTGGCGGGGTCGCGATGGGCACCCAACGGCGGCGACCAGCGAGGCGACCCGACACCCCGGGACGGCCCGGAGGAGACGGGCGCCGAGCGGCGCTGGCACTGAACCCCACTAAGTTCGGTACCTGTGGGGAGGAGGGGAAGTTTGAGGAGCAGCCGCCAGCCTGCGTGCTCGAGAGGAGGCCGCCGAGCCCCGCAGGGCGGCAGATCTCCCGAGAGCGGCGGCCGGAACGCGGAGGCCCGGCGGGACGTCCCCGGTCCCCACCGGGCGGCGGACCCTTCTCAAGGGCAAGGGGAGCCGGGCTTGGGCTCGGGCGCGGGCCCCGCCGCCGGCATGGCCGGGGAGGGAACAAAGGGGCCAAGCTCGGGAGCCGGAGGCAGCCCGGCCGACCTCCCCGGCGCGGGGTCTCGCTCCCCGCTCGCCCGCCCGCCCGCCCGCCGAGGCCGGGCGACAGGGATCCCGGCCCCAGGCCCAGCCCTTCCGACGGCCCGAAGCGCTCGGCCGGCCTCCCCGCGGACTCTCACCGGCGGTCGTCCTCCCAAGCCGCTCCGGTCCAGCTCCCAGCAGGCCGCGGGCAGAGCCAGGCCCGGCCGCGGCCCTCGAGTTCCCAGGAAGCCGCAGGCCGCGCAGGTCGAGCCGGGCTGGCGGCACAGGAAAAGCCGCGCCTGGTCCCTCCCCTTCCTCCGCGGGGACCTGGTGACAGGGAAGCGAGAGGTTCCCAGAGCGGCGGCCGCCAGCGCAGCTCCGTCCCCGGCACGCGGCTCCTCAGGCCCTGCGGTTCAGAGGCAGGCCCGCGCGGTGCTGCCGGCGGCGGCGGCGGGGCAGGCCGCGTCCATCGCCATCCGGGAGGGGGCAGGGAGGAGGGTCGAGGGCGCGCCGGGCGGGGAGCCGCGGAGGGCAGCGAGCCCGGCGGAGGCGGAGCGAGCGTGCGCTCCGGGCCGCGAGCCTGCCGGCGGCCGCCTGGGGCGCTGCGGAGACCGCCGGCCAGGCGCAGGGACGCGGACCGGGGCGCCGGGAGGCCGGGCGCCCGCTCCGCGGCCTCGCCGGGCTGTCTGCGCAGCCTGTCCCCCTGCCGGCCCGGCGCCCTCTCGCTCCGCTGTCAATCGAGCGCGCCCAGCACCCCGCGCACACGCGCACGCACGTTCCCCTGCTTTGCCCGGTGTCCGCGCTGGGCGAGCTCCCGCCGCGGGCCCCGCGCTGCCTGGTGAGCGGCGGCCACCTGCCCCGGCCGAGCCCCCGGCCCGGCGACCCGCGCTCCGCCCGCGCCGCGCACGGAAGTGCGTCGCGTGAGGACAGGCGCCTCCTTCGGTCCTGGGAGGCACGCCGCCCTGCAGATCCCCTAGCAAGTCCGCCTTGCACCACAGCCCTGGTAAATAGGTGTTTTACCGAGAACAGTACTTTCTCCATTGTCCAGAAGAGAGAACCGAGGCTCCTGGAAGCTGCAGCAGTACTGAGGGTACTGTGGGCTCCTTTTCCTGTGGCTTGGGGGCACAGGACTTGCATGATTATTCCCTGCAAGCTTTTATTTCACACGCATTGGAAATAAAATGTCTAAACCGGGCGCGTTGGCGCATGCCTGTAATCCCAGTACTTGGAGGTTTAGACAATTTAGCAAGACCCTGTTTCAAAAAAAAAAAAAAAAGGCTGGGGATGTATCCCAGAGGTAAAAATGTTCCTGGGTTCAATCTCCAGTACCAAAAATAAATAAATTCAGAAAATAAAAAGGGCTGCCGGGCGTGGTGGCTCACGCTTGTAATCCCGGTACTTGGGAGACTGAGATAGGAGGATCTCAGGTTCGCGGCCAGCTTCAGCTACTTAGTGAGCCCCCCCACCCCCGTCCCACAACGTAGTGAAACCCTGTCTCAAAATAAAGAATAAAACATAGGGTTCAGAGGTAGAATGCCTTTCATCTTTCAAAGAAATGAATAAATAACTTTTTGTATTTGGGACATGAACCCTTAAGCAATCTTTAAGCTATGTACGCTTAAATACAGATTTGCATTTTAGAAATTGACAGGTTTGCATTTTCGATAGCTATTACCATACGTCCCACTGTCACAGGTAATTAATAGTCTCCTATTAATAAATAGAATCAAGAGAACGATAGTAGAGTCAACCATCTTGTCACAACAACACATGAGAATAATTATTTAGAAGCCGCTAGTGTGAATTGGAGATGCCAGGACAATCTTCAAAAGAGGAAGTGGACCTTGAAGAAGTACAGTGTGGACACTGAACAGGAGGGGGGAAAATGCAAGCAAAGCCTGGAGTGTCCATAGAGGAAAAGGACCTGGGTCCTCAGAAAAGAACCAGCATTAAGCAACAGGGAGAGAGATAAAGTTTGGACTATTGAATTAAGGGCGTCGACTTCCGATGCAGAAATTAGGCTAAACTAAGCAACAGGTTCTGAACTGGAAAAATTAGAGTCCTAAGAGGATTTATATGGTATGAGTGTCCAAAATGGCTAAAAGGAACTTACCTAAACAAGGAGGTTAGCTGGGAGGTTGCTGAAATGCTCTATCAGTAAAGGAAAGGAAAGCCCAGTTACTGGCAATAAGAATGTAGAAGTAAACCTAAAAAGTATTTTAAAAGAAGCTATATCAGAATTTACATTATTATCTTTTTTTTTTTTTAGTACTTTGTTACTACCTCTGATCTACACCCCAGCCCTATTTTATTTTTATTTGAACGGTCTCACTAGGTTGATGAAAATTTTACTACTTGCTGAGGCTGTCCTCAAACCTGAGATCCTCCTGTCTTAGCCTCCCAAGTACTGGAGATTACAGGCCTGTACCACCACTCTTGGCTAAGTTGATTATTTTTAGCCCTTACCTACAAAGAAGACTTGGAAGTTTGGGAAATGATATGCTGTTAACAGAAAATAGCAATTTTTTAAAATGACCTAAGTCCCTTACATATATATATATATATATATATATATATATATATATATATGGTTTTTTGTTTGTTTGTTTGTTTGTTTGAGGTACTGGAGATTGAACTCAGGGGCATTCTACCTCCGAGCTACACCCCCAGCCCTATCTTTGATTTTTTATTTTGAAACAGGGCCTCACTAAGTAGCTGAGGCTGGCCGCGAACCCAGATCCTTAAGTCTCAGCCTCCCAAGTACTGGGATTACAAGCGTGCACCACCACACCCAGCTACCTATATTTTTTAAAATGTATTTTCCTTTATTCCCAACACATCTGTACCTGCTTCAACTACTTCCTGCCCCTTCTATAGTCTGTCTTAAATAAACCTTAAAATTTTCCAACTAGATCTATAGACTCAGTGCAATCTATTAAAATCATAGCTATGAGCTCATCATGGGAGATACACACCTGTGTTTCCAGTACT
>PVLC010048281.1:0-10806 GCA_004027655.1 Graphiurus murinus
AAAAAAAATATATATATATTATCTGTAGGTCTCTTTTTTTATTTATTTAACTGAGGCTGGCTGCGCGAACCGGAATCCTCCTATCTCAGCCTCCCAAGTACTGGGATTACAAGCATGCGCCACCACGCCCAGCTAGGTTTTTTTTTTTTTTTTTTTTTTTTTTAGTTTTCATGTGCTCTCAGAGGGTAGTACCTTTCTTTTTGGGGGGAGGGGCGGGAGGTGGGAGGGAGGTGCTGAGCTACATCCCCATCACTTTTTATTTTTTAATTTGAGACATGGTCTAAGTTTCCCAAGCTGGCCTCAAACTTTTGATCCTCCTGCCTCACCCTCCCAAGTAACTGGGATACAGGTGGCTTGAATCTGTGTCCCTTTGGAATGCTTTCCTGTAGTATTTATGAAGGTCCCACACTACCTGATGCCCACACTCTTCAAGCACTGGATGATGACTTGTCTCCTTACCTGTCTCCCTGTCAAGGAATCCAGGGCTGCATTTTTTGTTGTTGTTGTTTTTTGGGGGGAATAACTGGGAATTGAACCGAAGAGCATTCTATCTCTGAGCTACAACCCATTTTGCTATTTATTTATTTATTCATTTATTTATTTATTGTGCTGGGTATGAACTCAGGGCCATTCTACCTCCCAGCTATACTTCAAGCTGGAATAGAATGTAGAGGGCCTCAGGAAGTAGCTGAGGCTGGCCGCTAACCTATGATCCTCCTGTCTCAGGCTCCCAAGTACTGGGATTACAAGTGTGCGCCACCAGGCCCCGCCCAATTTTATTTTTTATTTGGACACAGGGCCTCGCTAAGTTCCTCACAGCCTAAATTGCTCAGGTTGGCTTCGAACCTGTGATCCTACTGTCTCAGCTTCTCAAGTACTGGGATTACAGGTGTTTACCACCACACCCAGCTTCCTATTTTATATTTTATTTTTAAGCAGGGTCTCACTAAGTTGCTGAGGGCCTTACTTTTTGAGACAAGGTAACACTAAATTGCCCAGGCCGGAGCTGGGCGTGGTGGCCCACGGCTGTAATCCCTGAACTTGAGAGGCTGAGACAGGAGGATCGCAGGTTCTTGGACAGTCTCATCAAGTAGTGAGATTCTCATCAACCTAGTGAGACCTTGTTTCCAAATACAGAAATAAAATCGGGCTGGGTGTGTAGCTCGAAGGTAGAATGCCTCTGGGTTCAATACCTAGTATCATAAACAAACAAACATAAATAAATAAATAAATAGCCCAGACTGGCCTGGAACTCGGGATTCTCCTGCCTCAGTCTCTCCAGTAGCGGGGATTACAAGCTCCTGTCACCACACCCGGTTCAGAGCTGAGTTCTTGGAGGTCAGAACGATCAGACCTGATTCTACTAACCTGGAGCTTGTTGCGCGGAGCACAGCAATGAATCCCATCAGCCCTGGAAGTAGGAGGCCAAGGTTGGAAGAACCAGGATAGAAACAGGGAAGACTCTTTCAGGCTCTGCTCAGCAGTTCCAGCCTGGGCAAACATTCCAGAAGTGAAACCACGCCCCTCCCCAAGCACCTCCCTCAACTCATTCCTCCCCTCCGGGCCCTGCCTCTAACCCCGGACGGCCTAAGGCCCCGCCCACCAGGCGTGGCACTGCACCAGGAGAGCCAGGATCCCGCCAACAATGACTCCGCCCCTCCTTCCGCTGAGAAACCTGGCCCTTTTATTTAAAGAATACGTTTACGTCAGCCCGCCTTACGTAGCTTTGCGTCATCAGTGCAATACGCGGAGGCGGGACTTCCTGTCCCTGATTCTAACAGCTTCCGGGAGAAGCCGGAAGAGACCGATCCTGGGCAAAATCAGGGATTGCCTTTCCCTCCCCCGGCCCCTACGGAAAGACGAGTCCGGGGGTCGTCTTGACGGTGTCAAAACATTTAGCCTGGCCTTTTCAGGTGAGGATCTCCTTCCCCATCCGAGCACAGTACCAGTCCAAACCCCCTTTAATTTCCCATGACTCTCCGCGTTCTCAAGCCCCGCCCCCACTCCCCAGCCCCGCCCCGAAGTTTGAGGGGTGTGGATGGTTTGTGACCCCCTCACCTGACCCTCCCCATCACCGGCTGGGAGAGCTAGGCTTTGGCACGGCTCCCGGTAGTCCTTCGTCTTGAGCAGCTCATGGACTCCACTCCATTGTCGCGGGAATAGGACCTCCCAGACGCAGAGACTTTGCCTTAGAGAAAGCAGGGTCGGGGACCCCTCCTCACTGCGCGATCAGGGTCGCTCAAAGGCTGAGGAGAAAGCAAAGGCCTCAGTGGCGGGAGACTTGGGTCCTGCCCGGCCCCTCCCCAGGACAGTTTCCCTGTGTCTGTGCCAGTCCTTTTTGTCTCTCTCCGCCGCAGTTTCCTTTTCTGTAAATCACGGTTAATGACATTAACCTTATAATCCGGGGCTAGGGAATGATACATAGTTACTACTATTTGTATATTGAACAATTGCAATGTGCCAGGCACTGTGCTAATTATTTTGCTTCGATGATTTCACGTCATCTTCAAAACAACCTTATGAGGTAGGTACTATTTTTAACCCCATTTTACTGATGAGAAGGCTGAGGCCCTCAGAAAGTTGTGCCAGGTTACATAGCTAGTAAGAATAAAGACCGGGATTATAACTAGATTTTTTTTTTCTGACTCCATGGCCAGTCTATTAAATAAGAATGTGGGAACCATTCAGATGTTATGTTCCACAAATACTCTTTGAGCAACTGCTATGGCATTATGCTGGGATTGTCTGTACAGAGAGAAATACATGTGATCCTTGTCTTCTAGGAGTCTAATAGAGAGGACAGGTAGATAAGTATAATGAAGGTTTATAGGTGCTGTGAGAATAGTCTGATAATGATAATCATCAGATGGGTTTGCTCAGGGACAGCTGGGAAAGCAACAGATTCTCCAAGGGAAAAAGTAGATACTCCAAGGAGCAAGCGGGAATCCTTCCTGCCTTTCTAAGAAACTGCAGAGGGAGACCTTTCACAGCAGAAGACAAGACTGAGATGGGGATCATAAGAGCTGTGGTGGAGTCGTTTCCAAATTAATTCCACTTTTGCAGGATTTTTGCAGCTGTGAGCTCATGGTGATCCAGGAGGGTGGTGTTTTTGATGTTTGTCCTGTGTGGTTCCCTAAGGCTTGCCAGAAGGGTTTCAGAAGAGGTAGACATATGTGGGCTGATGGCCCCTACAGAGTTGCCCCTTTAGGATGATCTCACTCTGCTTTTGATGATAGGTCAGTTTTCTTTGACTCTTCACATCTGGGCATGGATCTGTGACCACGAATGAGAAGGGGCTCAAATGAGACAATCTGGCAAGAGTAGCTGTACAGTGCCTCCAAGGGAGTCCCAGAATAAAGTATCGAAGGCTTTTTGGTCTGTCTGAAGTCAAGTTGGAGGCTGCTTATAGGACATATTTGCTTCACCAAGTGTTAGAAATTGTAGAGAAACGTTAGGTCCAAAGATGCATATGTTTTCCCCAATCAACTCCAAAAGCAACAAGCAATAGCAGTAAATGCAGCAGCAAGGCTATGAGGCTTTCCTGTTGATGTACTTACTGTGGGTACGGAACCTGAGTTTTGTGATAGAGGCCAAGGGTAAGTGCTTAGCTTGAGATTAGGGGTCTAGAGTTAGGAAGGTTTGCCTCCCCTACCACAGAACATTGAACTACATTTTTTCCCCCCAAGGCTGGCTCAGTTAGAACCTAAACAAACTAGAAACCTGGTTGCAACCCCCCTGGCTCTGCTGATGTTATCCCCCTTTGTTCCTGCAGCGTGGACCCGGTCAGCAGCCAGGCCATGGAGCTCTCTGATGTCACCCTCATTGAGGGTGTGGGTAATGAGGTGATGGTGGTAGCAGGTGTGGTGGTGCTGATTCTAGCCTTGGTCCTAGCCTGGCTCTCTACCTACGTAGCAGACAGCGGTAGCAACCAGCTCCTGGGCACTATTGTGTCAGCAGGCGACACATCTGTCCTCCACCTGGGGCATGTGGACCAGCTGGTAGCGGGTCAAGGCACCCCAGAGCCATCTGAACTTCCTCATCCCTCAGAGGGTAATGATGAGAAGGCTGAAGAGGCTGGCGAAGGTGGGGGAGACTCCTCAGGGGAGCCTGTTGCTGGGGGTGATGTGGAGTCCAGCCTGGAGCATTTCCTTGACATCCAAGGCATGACCAAAAGACAAGTGGGCGCAGAGAGCAGCAGCCCCGAAGTCCTGCTGAGATCTGAGGATAGCACCTGCCTGTCTCCTGGTCCCAGCCTCATCAATGTGCGGCTCAAATTCCTCAATGACACTGAAGAGCTAGCTGTAGCCAGGCCCGAGGACACTGTTGGTGCCCTAAAGAGGTGAGTTGCCTGGAAAGTGGGAGGCTGCTTATGCCCATGCCCTTAGGCCTTGGCTCCTTTGAGGCGGCTGGTGCAGATTTGAGAGCAGCAGGGGAGTGTGTGGTTTGGTTCCTACCAAGGGTAGATAGGAGACTTCCTTAGAAACCTACCCATCAGTCTTTCCCTCTGCCCTGCTTTGCAGGTCCAGGCCTGTTTGCCGTTTTTCCTTAATTTCTTTCTTTCCATCTCTTTTGTCCTTGCAGCAAATACTTCCCTGGACAAGAAAGCCAAATGAAATTGATCTACCAGGGCCGCTTGCTGCAGGACCCAGCGCGCACACTGCGTTCCCTGAATATCACCGACAACTGTGTGATTCACTGCCACCGCTCACCCTCAGGGGCAGCTCTTCCAGGCCCTTCAGCCTCCCTGGCCCCCTCAGCCACTGAGCCACCCAGCCTTGGTGTCAGCGTGGGCAGTCTCATGGTGCCCGTGTTTGTGGTGCTTTTGGGTGTGGTCTGGTACTTCCGCATCAATTACCGCCAGTTCTTCACAGCACCTGCCACTGTTTCCCTGGTGGGAGTCACAGTTTTCTTCAGCTTCCTAGTATTTGGGATGTACGGACGATAAGGACACAGGGAGAAAATGAAAGGCATGGTCTTCCTCCTTTATGGCCTCCCCACTCCTTTCCTGGCCAGAGCTGGACCTGAGAGCCTGGGAGGGCGGGGTGGAAAGGATGTGGTGGGTACCCCATCCATAGGACACTGGAGGCAGGTGTGGGGCCTCCCTTCTCATCCACAGAGGTACAGACATCCCCTCTGTGCAAGCACAACTCAGGT
The DNA here is from genome assembly GCA_004027655.1 of Graphiurus murinus. Classification (NCBI taxonomy): domain Eukaryota; kingdom Metazoa; phylum Chordata; class Mammalia; order Rodentia; family Gliridae; genus Graphiurus; species Graphiurus murinus. Next base: position 5,155 of record PVLC010048281.1, read on the forward strand.
AGAAACAAAGGTGTCCCCTTCCTTCACTTTTAGAGTCCGGAAGGAGTTTAGAACTGATGGCCAAGCTCTATGGGAAGCCTGGGCTCTGAAGATTCCCTCCCAGGGGTGGCCCTAGCCCTTCTCAGTGTCCTGCATGCCTGCCCCTAGCACCCAGGATTTCCTGCCAGGACAGCTCAGCATGGCCCCAGCATACTTCTGTAGGGAGCCTGGAGCATCCTTCTGCTTCTTGGTCAAGTGAGTCTTTTGAGACTGAAATCACAGAGGCAGGGATGAATGCTGTGCTAGTTTTCCCTACAGGCACCCAATTGCTGCCTCCCCCCTCTACCCCTGTAGCAGGAATAGGGTGTTCTCCCTTCTTTCAAAGCACTTTGCTTGCTTTTTTTTAAAATAGTGCTTTACAAAGCTTAGTCAGAAGGGGGTTAGGGCACAAGGCCAAGCCCCTAACATTGGGAAAGGCCAGGCCACAGCTGCTGCTACCCTAGGCCTAAGGCTGTAAGCAAGACAGCACTGGCCCTCAGCTAGTGTCCTACCCTGTCGGACTCCAAGGACGAGCTCTGGGTATGGATCACTGGGCCCTAGGCCCTTGCCCCTGGGACTCCTGGATGGAGGGTCAGTGTCTGTGACTAAATAAAATTCCATTTTTGTGGTTGTGAAGCCTCCTTCTGTGGCATTAAGAGAATGACTTTGCTCTGCCCCCCAGCAACTTGGCAATGAGGGTGGGTAGGCCAGGCTACCAACGGGAGATGCAGTTTATTTACACCAGCAGCCATGGGGGCAGAGGGAATACACAGCGTTTACAAAGTTAGCTACCTGTACAGGATGGATTACATATGCAAAAATAAAAATCTCAAGACCACAGGACAGCGTGAGCCCCACCCCCCTCCCCCAATGACCCCAGCATGCGGTAATGCCAGGCGGGTGGCCCCTGGGCATGCGGGGGGGAGTGATGCATGGAAGGAAAAGCCACCGGCCATGGAAATTAGTACAGAACCCCCCCACACACACTCAGACACATGATAGGATACAGGGTGGACGACACCTAGCCGGGGCGGGAAGAATGGGAATTGAAACCCACACAGCCTGCTGTTAGAGGGGGGGGGGGGGATGGGGAGCTCCTAGCCCCTGTTCAACTACATGGTAGGGGGGCATACTCCCCAGAAGGAAAGGGGTTTGTTCCCTCAGGGTCCGTGTTGGACCAAGCCCATCTCTTACCCCTCGGGGCAAGGGGCTTTGCCCTGAAGGGGGGGCCAAGGAACAATGGGGAAGGTTATGTGGACAAACCAGTTCCCAAACTACTCCCCACTTCTCCCTCCTCCATCCAGAGGGGGAAAGCGAGAGGCCAGAGGGGAAAGGGTGTTAGGGCCTGAGCTGCAGCTGCCTCTCAGAAGGGAGAGTGGCCCTCAGCCTTCCTCTACACCTACAACCAACTCCCAAGACTTCCATTTGGAAGCAGGTTGGAGGCTTGCTGAGATCCTCCTCTCCCTTGGGCTTTCCCCTAGAGGGAGAAGGCTTTGGAGGGCCAAGAACAGAGGACCCAGGCCCCAGGATTTATTCTAACTCCTGCCAAAATTGGTTTGGCTTTTTAAAAAATAATCACAATGCTTGGGTTAAAAACCAATTTGTAACCAGGCATCAGCCACAATCAGAACCACCCCAGGGGGAGACTGGGGTTCCAGACAGGGTATTGCAGCCCCATCTCAGTTGTTCCCTTAACCCTCTAGGGTCCCTAACCCAAATCAGTCCAACCATTCCTGGGTACTAGCTACCCAAATGTGGGAGTGGCTCTTCCTGGGAGGAGGGCAGGGGACATGTCCAGCAAGTGCCAGAGTACTCAGCTCAGGGTCAACTCCATCCCTGTGTCCGTCAGCTCTGCTCCCAGCCCAGACTTCAGTCCTCCAGCTTGGCTCCTGAGGGTGGTGGTACCCTCATGGAGATGGGACAGTACATCTTCTCAGGATGTAGACCAGGCAGGTGGACACCCCTTCCTCCTCTGCAGAAAACCCAAGACATGGAGACCACCCTCTTCCCACCCTACTCCTAGCAAAGGGGGAGAGGCACAAGATTAGGATTTCCTCAGAGCCCCAAACCACAAGTACAGAATAAATAACTTAAAAGCGCGAAGGAAGGGGAAACAGGGCAGGCTTTGGAGGCAGGAGCACTGAGAGAGGAACTGAAGCTGGTCAAGGTGAAGGGGTGGCAAGCAGCAGCTGGGAACCTGGGCTGCCCCAGCAGGGCAGTGGGACGGGGGGGGGGGGGGGGGGGGGGGGGAGGGGGGGGGGGGGGGGGGGGGGGGGGGGGGGGGGGGGGGGGGGGGGGGGGGGGGGGGGGGCAGGAGGAACATGGGGCCACCCCAGGAGGGTGAGGCTGGGCCCCTTCCTGGGGCAGGGAATGAGGTAAGAAAACATTTCAAATAAAGCAGCACCGTTCCCTCTCACCTTGGGGCCCCACTCCTCACCAGCCCTGGGTCAGGGAGGGATGGCAGGGGGGAGTAATTTTGATACACAGCTCCCTCTTCCTACCCTCCCCTTCCCATTCCTTGAAGCTGTAGAGGCTGGAGGCCCTTTCCTGGCACCCAACAACAAACGGACAGCTCCTGCTGCCAAGGAGGCCCATGGGGACTGAGGGGAAAGGGCTGCCCTGTGAGGGCAGGGAAGGCGGCGGCAGTTCTGGACGCCTACCTCAGCAGACAGCACAATGTGCCTGCCTACCCCTGGGACTGGGGGCATTTGATAGACTCTGCACACAGACAGGACATGCCCAGCCCTGCCCCTCAGCTCCAAGCACCAGACCCATTCACATTGCTGAGGGCGGCCGGGAGAGGCCCCCTCCAGGCTCAGCTTCCAACCCAGCCTCCCGGGTGGCCACAATGCCCCTCGGCAGGGCTTAGTCCAGTTCCTGGGGTGGGGGGCAGGCAGTGCTCTGGCACAGTGCCCAGGCCAGGCCCCTGGCCTAGCTGGACATCCAGTAACTCACAGAATAAATAGGAAAACCACCTCCCCACCAAACTTATGTCCAAGGCATAATATGTCCAGGTCTGAGTCCTGCATGCCGAGGGGTCGTGCTCCATTGCAGAGGACCCTGACACCCCCCAGGGGTGCATAAATGGATCCTCTGCCTGCCTGGCCCACCAAGCTTCCCAAGCCCAAACCCCCAGCAGCCGTCCGTTTGCCAGGCTATGCCACCTGGGTGGGGGTTGGGAGAGAGGGTTCTGCTTAGCCAAAGGCTATCCCTTGCACCCGAGTCAGTTGATGTCATCGTAGATGCTGGGCGTTGGGGGTGCCGGTGGCTTTGGCTTTTTCTTCTTGTTGGAGCCTAGGCTGGAGGCAGTCCCTACCAGGCTCAGATGGGATTTCTTTTTCTTGGTTTTCCTTGACTCGGAGCTGTTGGTACCTATAGAAAAAAAGAGGTCCAAGGGATAAGAGTACGGATGTGGGAGATGATACCCCGTGCCTTACAGCAGAAAGCCCTCGACCCAACTGTTACATACCTAGACCCCATCCCTGATTTTCACTCGTCTTGGAGGAGCCTGAATCAGAGGGTGAGAGATCAGAAGAGCCATCCCATTGAAGCCGGCTGATCAGGGCCTGGCTGTCAGTCATGTCAAAGCTGTCATTATCCAGGGAGCTCTCAACCTCCGGAAGAACGCTGGAAAGGGGAGAGGCCAAAGAAGGGCTTTAGGTATCACCATCCTAACCTGCTATAACCCACCACCCTTCTGGTAGGGTCACTTACGCTGAGGGTCCAAGGAAATAAATCCGCACGGTTCGCCTCTGCTCATCTGTGTGCTGAGGGCAGCGCAGGGACCTGGTGGGAACAGAATTATCAGATATCAGACCCTGACAAGGAAAGGAAGGTCCTGAGGAACTCAAGTAGAGCCCCACCGCTCAGCAGAGGCCAGAGGGACAGGGAAAGGGATATTTGGAAAACCCCCAGATGGTGGCGTAAGGCCTGATCATTGGAGGAGGGGAAGGGAAGGCCGGGAGCCCCACTGTTCACGTCCAGGGGTACTCCTGACCCACATGTGCAGGAGGGCCCCCGGCTCCCTTTCTAGGTTCTGTGCTCACCTTGTGCACATCTTCTTGGTGTGTTCAGAAATCACCCCACATTGCTGGAAGAGGAATATAAGCTGAAAGCAGGGATGAGGGAAACCTACTCTAGATACTAGATGCTCCCTCTGCACCAATGCTACACTGCACAAGCAGAAATGGCCTGGGGTCCAGAGCAGACGGTCCAGACCACTATGGGCCAGGAAATCTACTTTCAGAGAGAGCTCTATGGCCCTAACTGCTCTCTCACCAGCCTCTTTCAGGGCTTTGACCTCTGCCCCTGGCTCCAGCCCACTCCCAAGGGCCTCCCCTGCCCCAGGTTTCTCACCGTGGTGAGCAGGCTACGCAGCTCCTCTGGCCCCAGGGTCTCATAGCTGATCCCAGTTGAGTTGCTATACTGTGAGAGAACCAGAGGTACTGGTCAGAGAGGTAGAGCAGAGGCAAACTAAAAAGGGGGTATAAGGGCGGGAGTGGACAATGAGTCCCTCTCATTCCTGCCTTGAGACTTTTCCAAGCGAGTCCTTTCATCCCGCTTGCACATGGATGAGGTGAACCCAGAAAGAACATAAACACATGAGACCCAAACAGCCCAACTGGTGCTTCTGACCCTACTTGTTCAAATCCCAGCCACCTCACAAGAACAGTAAGGAGGAGCATAAGAGGGAGCCTCTACTCACCTTAAAAGGATCCGAATTGCTAAGTTCCCCTGAAGAAGAAAAAAGAAGGGGAAGGGTGTTTGATGCAGAGGTACAGACAGAGAACCCTGAAAATAACCAGAGAGGAAGTGGGGGTGACAGAAGGATCACAGGCCCTCCCTCAACACCCCTATTCCCCCACTCACCCACTTCTCCCTCCACCCCGCCTCCCACAATGAGCCCCAGAACACACTGCTAACAGCTCCCCCGTTGCTCTATCCCCACTTACCATTTTTGTGTTTTAAAGACTTGGATCTTCGAGGGGAATTGGGGTTCTGGAATGGGAGATACCATAGCTTTGGGGAAAGGGCAACGATAAGGGGGAGCCGAGAACCCAGGGAAGGAAAAAAGATTTGACAAAGAAACATCCTCAAATTCCTACTCTTCCTTCCCAGTAAGAGGCCTGTCTACCTATATTCCCTCCCCACACCCCCAAGGCCTCTGTTGCCCCCTGCCCGCCATAGGCACCCTCATCCCCAAACCCAAAGAGGCCCCCAGTGACCTCAGACTTGAGTCAAGACACCCGAGGACTCCCTGCCCAAAGGGGAGGGTATGTGTCCTTCACCCAAACTTCTCCCATGTGTGCCCCAGCTCTCACCTTATCTGATTTTCTCTTCTTGGCTATGGGGGACAAAAGGATAAAGAACAAGAGTTACAGTTATCAATCTAAGAGCATTTAAAGTACAAAATTATACCCTCTCCCCTCATCAGCAATGATGATAATTCCAGACAAATGCACACCCAATTCCTGCTTGCCCACCTCATCCCAGTGTTCCCAAAGATTCCTCAGAACCCCAAATACCTTTGTATTTGTGTGTGTATGTGTGGTAGTGGTACTGGGGATTGAACCCAGGGAAATTCTACCTCTGAGCTACACCCCTAGTCCTATTTTTTTTTTTTTTTTTTTTTTT